>QEYC01000202.1:0-270487 GCA_009935795.1 Pholiota adiposa | reverse complement strand
CTTGGAGTTGAAAAGCGGCGACTGGAGGAGTTGGGGGAGCGAAGAGTCGCTGATTATCTGAATTTTGCTCCTTCTAATGCGGTAGATGGCATTCGCGGGACTGTTTTTCGTAGTTCGGAGAGTGAGTGGTTTGCTTGAATTGTTAAATTAAAAGATTTTCTCAAACTATTTCGTTCTTGATGTGTGTAGATGTAAAACAGGGCGAATGGGTTATGCTCGATCTCACGCAATGCCATTTTTATGATAAATTGCAATTGGTCCTAGAAGTTGATGAACAAATGGAAGTCATCCTACACAGGTCCATGTATGAGTCGTCAGAAGACGGCGTGAACTGGGTATGTTTAATTCGATTTACATGCAATCAGAATGATATCGAATGGGAGTACTACTGCGACTACTCCACAACTTCACAGAGTCTCTCTTCAACTACCTTTTATGTTTTCATTTATTCGTTTGCTAATTCGTTTCTTTCATTTGTGCAGCACGCGTGGAACCAACGAATGGGGTTTGCGTCCCATGTTTGGGAAGAGTCAGAGGGTTCTCCGTCTGGGACCTTGAAATTGAGTTTGTATGCTATTTCTGCTACGAATGTTCGCGCGCGTTATCTTCGAATACGCTTATTGGAGGATGTGGACCAGAAGTGGGCGATTCATGAAGTATATCTTAACTCAGTTTAGAACTACTGGGTAACTTCTTTCCTGTAAGTGTCTCAATTCTCAATAGCGTATGTCAGAAACTTGCTTACGTTCTCTTTGTTTTGCTTTTCGTTCTGTAGAGAGCTTCCTTGTGCTAGAATATAATTGGTGTACACCCTCTTTTCTCAAGCCATGTCGACTCAACCGGTGCAAGATAAGGCGAACAGGAATAGGACCTTTGTATTTTCATTGACGCCAGTGCGATACCGTACTTTGGTTTGTTATCGTCTAAAATTGTCAAATACATAGTATGCGAAATTAATGTGGAAGACGCCCGCAATCAGCGGTCAGTCGTTCACAAAGGCGTCGGGTGCGACACGTGTGCGCCTTCGGCTTCACAGATGCCTTCAGGCCTTCCTACATGAGACTGAGCTTATTTTTATTGACAATACTTGTGGCTTATGCCTTCGACCTTGTCCGGTTCAGCCAACGCGTGAAACGGATCCTTTTTGCGTTTGATGCTGAGAGACTTGATCAATATCTACACTGTGGATCCTGGACATCGGCGGACTTTGAGGACCTACTAGTAAGAGAGGTAGTATTTAAATACGAAATAGCCCAGGATAATATTATTTGAATGGGTAGCTTGGCAGGTAGCGGAGACGGAGACGGAGGCGCGGAGACGGGATGCTTTTGGGAGCCTTTAGCGCTGCATTGGCCGCTGCAGCTGATTGGCTGCGCGAACAGGTTGATCTGTGTCCGCTTACGTCATGAGTCCCTGCTTGCCAGGCCTCGCGTTGCGGCGTTGAGCTCTTACGCCGCCCACTCTCTTTACAGTTACCCCTCATTATACCGTGCTCTCAATGTTGGCCACTATTTCTCGGCGCTCTGCGATACCAGGCATCCTTGCTTCTGCTAAACGTGGCATCTCAGTGCAGGTGAGTTCTGTGGGGCAGTGGGTCGTGCGGGACCAATTGAGCCACGTAGACTCATGGCGTTTGGGGTGCTATTTAGTCGTTATTGCATGGCTCGCCTGAAGCGAAGAAGGATGGGGATTTGGATGTAGTGCAGCATTCGAGGATCGTAGGACGGGGGAAATACATCCATGGGTTTGAGAGTGGGTTGCTTGTTTGATGGCTTGTTGATGACGCTTTCTGAACACGAGTCTCTAGCGCATCGCGTCAAGCCAGACAAGAGGGACGAGTACAAGAAAGCCGCGTGAGTGTCTTTGGTTATCCATATGGTGTTGAACTTCTAAAGCGATACTCCATAGGGAGCGGTATTACAAAGGCATTCAGGAGGACACAGAGTTGAATGTTAAACTAAGTGGAAGCTGGGAAACGCTTGTTGGCGATCAAGAGACTTTCCTCCACATCGTTGAATACGAGAACTATGCTGGTTATGACAAGACGATGCACCTTGTTAAGTCAACGGAGGTATGTTTGGCCTTGCATTATTTTGAACTGTATTGGCTTATAACTTACTATATTGGAACTGGCAGCATTACAAAAATTATACGGCCATGCTGCCGTACCTGACCTCACGGTCAACTCAGCTCAATCAAGAGTTTGCGATTTTGCCCACTGCGCCTCCTCGTGCAGAGGGCGGAATATTCGAATTGAGGACGTACCAACTCAAGCCAGGAACCCTGCTTGAATGGGAAAATACATGGTGACTCATAACTTCCCGTAAACTTCCGCGGAATTCTGATTACTGACCATTTCCCCACTTCTCCAGGCGAAGAGGAATCGAAGCACGCCGCAAATCCGTTGCTCCTGTGGGTGCTTGGTTCTCTCAGGTCGGACGCCTTCATCAGGTTCACCATATGTGGCAATATCCGTGAGTACCGGCCCGGTTCGGTTCGTTGCTGATCCTAATTGATCTCGGACGGGGCAGGAACCTGCAAACGAGGAAAGAGATCCGGGAACAGGCGTGGCAAATCGATGGCTGGGCGGAGACAGTTTCCAAGGTTAGTGCCAGGCTCGCTTCCCAGGTAATGCCAACGCTGAGGATGATTTCTAGACGGCGCAACTCGCGAACACGATGGATTCTTTCATCCTCTCGCCACTATCATTTAGTCCCCTCAAATAAACTCTTCTATATGTATTTATCATCCCCGATTAGCAGGACACTATAGTTACATCTATCGTCTTCTTATGACACAAGTTTTGAATGACATGGGAGTGAGTGGGAGTTGGAGATCCAGTTCGAGCCCCATGATGACGATTATGATAACGCTAATTGAAAGAGACTGAGTAATCTTTGGATGGAGTAGGTGTACTCTGGGCATTGGGACGACGGAGATGAATGTCGTCAGCTCGTGTGCGAACTTGATTGCCGGCGGTTCGAGGAACGGCTCACCACAAAGCTCGATCGGGCGGCTCACGTGCGTGTCTCGCGTCTCACCTCTTTCTAGCTCTCAGCGCTCCCTTTTACTCTCTTTCTCTTAACTACCACCACCACTCACTAATTGCTTCATAATGGAATGGCACGACACCGACCCCTCAGACGACGACCAGCAGCAGAATGAGGATTCTCAAGCCACCTCTAGAAAGAGAAGCAGCCGCGGTCCGTCCGCTTCACTGATACTCCCTACTCCCCACTTTCTTACAATCTATAACAGCTTGTGATCAATGCCGCAAAACTAAAAGCAAATGTGAAAGGACAAAAGGGGACTCAAAGATTTGCAAAAGTTGCGCACTCACCGGCACAGGTAAGTGATTTTCGCTTCTGTTGATTATGTGTCTCATCCATTGCTACCCATAGCCTGCACATTTTTGGGTATGTTATATGAATCAATTTCTAGCCATCATTGTTGAACATAAAAACTTTTCACCTCCCAGGTCCCAGTTACAAGCGTGGACCTCCAAAAGGTTATATTCACGCCATAGAACAGCGATGGCATCAGGTCGAGGCGCTGCTCGGGGCTATTCTTCAATGTCCCGATCCTCGAGTGCAGAGCATAGTCTCAGAAATGCGACAAGACGACCTTGCGAGGGAGATTTTGGGCCGTGTTGATTCCGGACCATATGTTTGTCCCTTTATCTTGATCCCAATATTTCGGCCGTTCACACATTAAGTACAGGGTCCATCGGGGCGAAAAGCACAACCTGCGGACGCCACCAAGGAGGATTTTTTCGCCTCCATTCTCAAAAGCAATGAAGCTGCCCACGCCGATTCTTCAAGAGCCCGTAGGCAGTCAAGAGTTTCTAGGGAAATAGTATCATCTAATCAAGGTGAGTCGTGTCTATAAGCGCCTAGCCGCTCCCGCTAATATCCGCCAAGACCACGGTCTTTCCGTCGTTCCTACTAAGGAGTGGCAAGATAATTTATCAAAACGACTAGCGTTTGGACCCAGCCCGGGAACGAGTACCCATCTACCTGATGATCAGGGAATCCCAGCATCTCGGAGAAGAAGGTTGAACAATAATAATCAGTCTCCGACAAGCTGGAACTCTCTCTACACTATTGATCCAACACCTGGTATGCTTCCCACATCGCTTATCAATATATGATTAACAAGGCCGCAGAGAACGATGATTTCAAAAATGCGGCTGAAGGGATGGGTCAGCTATCCCTTGATGAAAATCAGGAGGTCAGTGAACTTTTACATCGATAGGTAAACGTCTAAAGTAACATCGCATTTTCAGGTACGATTTCACGGTCAAGCTAGTGGCTTACATCTCCTTGGCCGGAACGAGCGTACAGATGACCGCATAGACGGAGGCATATGGCAAGTATTTCCAGGTTCATTTGACGGCTCTATTTTCTCATATCCGCGGCCTCAGGCGATTGCCAATGGCAAGAGTTTGGCCACCCTCCAAATTTGGAATTCAGACCTATCCGTCCGGACAAATACATGTCGAACTCCCGCCACAACCCGTACAAGATCGTCTCATTGAACTTTACTTCAACAATATACATCCAATTTTCCCCGTAATTCACAAGACCCGCTTCTTAACGGAGTACCGCCAAAGGTAAGACCATTCTATCTGTTTTACGGAGGGTTTGGGCTGACCACTCTGGTTATAGAATACAAAAAAGGTATGATAGACGTGATACGCGTCAAAACGAGTGTTAATTAAGTAGCAGCAGTGATGTTGTCGATTTCAGAGATTCTCCAAGTTCGCATTCAGCTTCGTCATATTCCTCGCCTAGACCAGAGCCGACTCAGGAAGTGACACGGCTATTATTATTCTCTATTTTTGCTATTGCTGCTCGGTTCATGGAGGAAGACGATCTTCCTCAAGACAACAAGATGTGGGACGCGGGGTGCAATTATCTTGACAGTGCGCGCAATATACTAAGTTCGTCGTCATATCTACTCTCTGCGTCGCATTTTTCATCACTGATTATTCTGTAGTGAAAGTCTTCCACACTTCGCGACCTTCAACGGTGCAATCTCTGTTACTTCTAGGGTACAGGGAGTTTGGTATTGGCTCTATGGAGCAAGGGTGGATGTTCATCGGTACGCCTCTTATTTTATCGCCTCAGTTCATTTGCCAAATTGACACCGAAAACCATAGGCATGGGTATCCGAATGGTGAGCTGTTTTTAACGGCACAGGATTAATCGATTTCGCTAACTTGTCCGACAGGCTTTCGATCTTGGATTGAACTGTGATTCTTCGAAATGGAAGATGCATGGCCACGACTTGTTTTCAGCCGAGGAGACGCAAACGCGACGACAGATATGGTGGGCCTGCATTCTAACAGACCGGTATGGATCCGTCTACATGGGTACGTTAATTTTTCTTCTCCGCAGCAAAAACTTAATTTTTTTAATTGAACTGTAATGTAGGCCGACCGACAATGATCAAAGATGGAGATTTCGAAACGGGATTACCAAATGTTGATCCAGTAGGTCACACCCTGAGTTTGTCGTGATCTAAGCTCACCATCTAAAACTTTACGCTAGGCTGAAGATCGACAACCTTGGCAACCTGGATTGACGAAAGATAGCATTCCGTATGGCCCAGTGCCATGTCGAGTTATGAGCGCCTTTTGCGCCACATCCAGGCTTAGTAAGTCAATTATAATTTGAAATGGTCGTATTTGGAAGGTGACTCACGACGGCGCCTTTTTGCACAGCTGTCATCCTGGGAGCAATTGTGACTCAGATCTATCCCGTGCGGACGATTGGGAGCACACCCAGGCAGTCAATGCTGGCCGATCTGGAGAGTCGACTAGATCAATGGTATATCACGCTGCCAGATGAACTCCAGTACGACGGATCAAGCAAGAGATACACGCCACCGCCGCAGATCCTATTCTTGCACCTTCGATACTGGGGCGCCGTGCTGTTACTTCACCGTGCTTTGTGAGTTATTGTTCATCGTTTCCTTTTTCGCAGCGCTGATACTGGGCTGTTTGAAAGTATACCCAATTGGAAAGGGTAAGCTGTTCAAAGACCATGGTTGATGGTGGCAATGTGACTGATTTTTTATGGATAGATATTCTGAGGTCGCCCAAAGATCAACTATCGGAACACGAGCGCTTGATCTCTCTCACGCAGCTGCTTGTCACATTGCGTCAATAGGTAACACCATCTCATGTTTGATCAGATAGAAGAAACTGAAAGATGATTTTTTTCCGCAAGTGATGGTCTATCGTGACACTTTTACGATGAAGAGGGGCTCACCATTCCTAACGTCATATTTGCTTAGCGCAGCGTGCGTTTCTTATCTTTTATGAAGGACTTATAGTACTCTAATTGACGCTTTCATTAGAATAATGCATATTCTAACTTGTGAGATTCATCCGATTTGATTGTACCCTTTTGAAACTGACTTTTGATAGTGACTATCCGACCGGACAATGTTGAAGCAAGTCATGGGCTCCAACAGTGTATGATCACCCTTAAGGAGATGGCAGTGGGTATTGGCGGTTTTGAAGCAGTGACTCCGATGATTAACGCTATTTGTAGATTGTTTGGCCCAGTGCCTCACGAGCATGGGAGCTACTTAATGGCGTGCAACTCCGGACCCACGCACCCTCAACGGCACAATTCCAGCCGCACTATCAGAATCTGGATCGAAACAAAAGAGGTGCCCAGGATGCATTTGGCGAAGATAACCCTCCCGACTACCCATCGCAGGAGACGTTTGGGCCTCCACCACCCGACACAGGCAATGGGACCAACCAGGCGCTGAACCCTCCCAATGAGACGGGCGTGCAGGACGTCAGCACTCGCCTGATGGCACACATGCTCGGATTAGAAATTCCTGGCGTCGAGCCATCAACTTCTTACTTTCCCGGATATGAATGGTGGCCCCGGAATCACGGGGGTCCAGGAGGAGGCTCGCAGCAGTCCCAGCAGCAGCAACAGCAACAACAACAACAACAACAGCAGCAGCAGCAGCAGCAGCAACAACAACAACACCACCAACAGCAGCAGCAGCAGCAACCAGGCGGGTATCCGTCTGGGACGGAATTTTCGGCGGCGGAGCTGCAGGGGATGGGACAAGGACTTCCATCTTCGAACTGGGCGAGCAATGCGCCAGGAGACTACAACGGGAATAATATGAATTACTCGTATGATTTCGGGCAGTATGGGGTGTGAAGAAAAGATAATTTAAGAGGGCGATATGATAGTTGATTTTTCTGTAGTTCTATGTAGTTGTGTATAGATGTATGGTACCACGATAAGCATCTGATGGAAGTGGCCGATCAAACTAAATTGAACACAATGGGAAAGCGAATTATGTAACCGCCTCACCTGAACCGTATGTGATCGCAATCATCTTGGACCTTCGTGGACCCACGATTGACGATTTCCCACTTGTTTGGACTCAGCGCTAACCACCACCATGTCCCACCTCCACGAAATCCTCAACCACAACAACCCCCGTCCTCCACCCGCAAAGCATGTATTTTTTCTCAACCAAGAGCTCCTGCTGACCGTCACTGCCCAGATTACCCCAGGACGCCACTCCCCGCGTCGACCAGCTCGACCTTTCCTCGTCCGCTGAGGACGACCTCGACGCCTCGCCCTTTGAGGACGACGAAATAGACGAGCTCGACGACGAGAGCGGCGACGACCTCGACTCTTATGACGAGGAGCCCCCGTCGTCGTCCACACCGCCCGGAACAATCATTGTCCACCAGGCCGACAGTCACCACCCCCACGGCGTAGAAAACACAGATGCACCCAAGCCAGAACCCAAAACGGACTCATTTCCAATGGGCAAGGACGAGAAGCGGGCAGAGCCAGCGCCGAGACGAAAACATGAAAAACACGACCGGAAGATCGACCTAGGGCTCCACGATCACAAGGCACACGCAGACTGCCCTGACACCCTGGCTTGCCTCCCCGATACTCATGGACGCCCACAACACACGCTTCCTGTTATTCTGCGTTGTGCTATCCTCGGCAGTCCCCGCAAACGGCTCACCATTCGTGAAATATACGCCACAATGGAATCCAAGTATCCATACTATAAAACAGCAGGCCAAACATGGAAGGTACATGTTTTGCGTAGAATTCATACAACACGTTTTGATATTTGCGTTTTTGGGTTTGTTTAGCAATCCGTCCGACACCACCTTTCGCTCAATCGCCTTTTTGAGAGGCAGCCCCGCCCTGTGACAGATCCAGGGTTTGGCTCATATTGGACGGTTAATTTATCGGCTCCGCCAGGCACCAAGCGGCCTCGCAAGAGAGGACGGCCTAACAAGGATGGTCTTGAAGCGACAGTCGGGAAGAAGGGCTCGCACAAAATTTATTCGCAATCGCAACCTCAGTTGGACCCTCAACCTGTAAAATTCCAATTCCAGCCTCAGTCCCACCCGCCGCCTCCTCCTCCGCCTCTCCCGCAACCTCAGGTCAATACGCTCACTCCTCGCGCTTCTAATCATCATCACACTATACTACCAATGCCACAACAACATGCATCTCCGTCTCCGCAATACCATTCCACCTCAGTCGCATTCACTGCAACTGCAACCGGCGCCAAAGATGATATCATTACAAACGATTCGCCTCCACCTCCGCAATCGAACATACCACTTCATCAGAATCACCACCAGCAACAACATAATTATTCTCATCCCAACCAAAATCATCGTCAGTCTAGTGCTTATCCTCCGCCTCATATTTCGCTACCATCACAAGAGCCACTGCATTCCTCATCTTCATCTCCGCATGTGCCGCCTACACTGCCTTCGCACCACCCTCATCCTCATCATCCTCATCATCATCAGCAACAATTTCCACGACAAGACAGTTATCACTCTCATCAACGCCCGGACCATCATCCTCAATATTCTCCGCCATCTCAACATTCTTCGCAGCATCCATCTGGATATCCTTCATCACACGGAGGAGCTCATAATCATTCGTTATCACATCGGCAACATGATCTTCATCGCCAATCAGTCTCTCATCCTCAGCGCCGGGGTTCAACCCATTTATCTCTTAGTTCGGCCCGAGAACCTGCGTATCCGCTGTCCTCTTCAAAAGGCTCGGAGACTGAGGATGGCATGATGGAGATCGACTCTGGTGTCCGAACAACGATATCAGATGAAGAGAGTGAGAGCGAGGACGACATGACCCGGCGTTATCAGCGCCGTCCAGGAGACAGCGCTGTATTCATTCCCAGCAAGCCGTCCCCCATCTTCGCTCTTCCCCCGTTCTCCGCTCTCAGCCCACCACATCGCGACGATCTGCTGGAGCAGATGCGCCAAGAGATCGCGTCGCTGAGGCGCACGTCGGCGGAAGCAGTGTCTACGTCCATCAGGCTCTCGGAGCAGCTGGCGAACGCGAATTTGGAGGTGTCGCGCTCGCGAGAAGCTGTAAGAGACCTGGAAGATATGCTCCAGGACGAGGCGTCGAAGCGAAAGGAAGCTGAGAAGGCTCGCAGCCTCGAGTTAGACCGTCGTCGGGTTGCGGAGGATGTACTCAATGGTACACTCCGGTCGCCGACGCGGGTTCGAGCGGCGACGTGATACCGTTGCTTTCCTGGATCGCTACCTTTCTCTATATTCCCTACGTACACGACTTTTTCTCATGCTGAAGGGTTGACTCCTTATTTTATTTGTCATGCCATTTCGCGTCTTTTCCGTCTTTGTGCATCTTTTCACAGTGCTAGTTCTGTCTCTTTGTCTATCGTGTCTCGGTTGGTCATCAGTCGTTCGTTGTATGGACGGTTTCGCTGCGACAGCCTTTTGATTATTTATATAGGTCCTATTTATCCACACCCTTCTCCGACACTTCTCCCTATTATTATCCTTCTTTCGTTCTTTGTTCTCTGTTTTCCCTCTTCGTGCGTATAGAATTTCCCTCGCACGGCCACATAACAACTATCTCATCAGAAGATAGCATCCATCTTCCACATAGCCTCCCATAGCTCCGCCTTTCTGTCCATTCACGGAAGCCCTTTACGATAATACGACTTCTGTTATGGGTAGACTATGTACTCTGCGCATCTATAATTATGGATATTACGGCGTCATCGCGGTTATAGCGGCCTTTCGGTCGTCGGGAAAGTCACCGCCGAATCGTTCTTAATTTAGCGCCGGAGTGATGCGCAACAAGTACAAGCACGGCCAAATACACTTTTTCAACTTTTGATCGACGAGCTGCTTCAGCTTCAGCAGATCCAACGATACCATGGCCGTTCCCCAGCCTGTTCGTCCGAAACTGAAGACTGCGTGCGCATATATCTGTTTTTATTTGAATTCTGGCGTTAAAAATTCTGCTTTTTCTGCTCTTTAGCTTCAAAAAAGCGCGCACTATCGCGCCTCTTTACACCTCTGGCGCAGTAGCTGTCACCGCTGATGGAACGAGACTTGTCACCTGCGTTGCGGAGGATATCCTTTTGACGAATGTTGAGAATGGGCAGGAGATTTGTCGTTTCGTTGGGGTGCGTCATTCCTCCAATATCGTTGCGATAGTCATCGTAACGTTTTCTGCATCTACAATAATTTAGGACACACAAGCTATCAACTCTCTATGCATTACCCCTTCTTCCTCTCATCTTCTCGTCTTCACCGCATCATTATCATTGCGCATATACGAACTCCCCGACTCAAAAGAACCGCTGAAGAAGCGCGTTCCACCCATTCGCGTCGTTGGCCGCGCACATGAGGCCCCAGTGCACGTTTGCATAGCAGATCCGACCTCCACATATCTAGCATCCGGATCAGCTGACGGTGTCGTCAAAGTCTGGCATATCTTGCGCGGATACACCACCCATGTGTTCAAGGGCCATGGCGGCGGCGTCGTCAGCGCGCTTGCATTCCATTACCCTTTCGATGCCTCGTCAGTATCAGCCGCTCAAGAGGAGAAGACGATGCGTCTGATAACGGCGTCGGTGGACACGCGGATACGAGTTTTCAATCTCACGGAGGGCGCGTCGACGTCGAGCGGAGGTGGGAAAGCGGAGGCGGTTCTGGAGGGCCATGTGTCCGTGCCGCGAGGGCTAGATGTGTCGCCTGATGGACGATGGCTGGTTAGTGGCGGTAGGGACTCAGTGGTGCTCATCTGGGATCTGCTGTCCAAGTCTTCAACGACGGGGTCTGCGAAGGCGAAGAAGGGTGGGAAGAAGACGGCCGCGCTCACACCGACACTGGTAAAGACGGTGCCTGCATTAGAACGGGTGGAGGCGGTTGGTATCCTACGGTCGGATGATATTATGGTGGCGGAGTCGAAGACGCAGTTATCCCAGCTCAAGTTCTACACGGGAGGCGAGAAGGGTGTCATCAAAGTATGGGATGGTCGGGGCGAGGTTGTGGAGAAGTTTGGACAAGAGCACAGTGTCGCATCAGAGGAGTTGGAGGAGCAACGACAAATAGTGAATGTACTGTGAGTACAATTATTGGGCTTCACTCTTTTTACTCTGACCTTTCTCTAGATATGTACCGTCTACATCGACAGTGATATCTGTACATGCAGATCAAAATATCATTTTCCATTCACTGCGAGACGGAACCCTCTCCCGCCAACTCATCGGTTACAACGATGAAATCGTCGACGCAAGCTTCCTCAGTTACCCCAATTCCACAGACGCTACTCTCCAACGCGATTCACACGTAGCACTCGCCACCAACTCCTCCCTTATCCGCGTCTATTCAACCCAAAATCTCGATGCCCGTCTTTTAGAGGGCCATTTAGAAATTGTACTATCCCTCGATCACTCAGCAGATGGGTCACTATTGGCCAGCGGAAGCAAGGATAAAACTGCCAGGATTTGGGCACCCATAAGTGCAGAAAAAGACGAGGCTGGATCGTCATGGGGCTGGATGTGTAGGCGTTTGCGAGGGACATGCAGAGAGTGCTGTTGCAATGGCGCGTGGAAGTGCTAATGGAGGCAAATTCCTGTTCACGGGCAGTCAAGACCGGACGATTAAAATGTGGGACACGTCAGAGCTCCCTGAAAGGTTTGGTGGTGAAGGTGCAATCCACTGCAAGAGCTTGACGACACACAAAGCGCACGACAAGGATATCAATTCGCTCGATGTTGCGCCGAATGATCGTTTCCTCGTTTCCGGCTCGCAGGACCGTACGGCGAAGGTGTTTGAGATCGTGTACATTGTGGGGGCAGGCGGTGCGGTGCGAGGGGAGTTGAAGCTGATCGGGACCTGCAAGGGGCACAAACGCGGCGTCTGGACGGTACGATTTGGACGGGCAGAGCGCGTGCTAGCGACGGGCAGTGGGGACAAGACAGTGAAGCTGTGGAGTCTGGACGACTACTCATGTCTGCGGACGTTCGAGGGCCACACGAATTCGGTGTTGCGGGTGGATTTCCTGAACGCCGGACAACAGCTTATTAGTACCGGCTCGGATGGCCTGGCTAAGTTGTGGAATGTTAGAGAGGAGGAATGTGTAGCTACACTGGATAACCACGAAGACAAGGTGTGTGGTATTGTCATTGGCAGTCTAAATTTTATTGACAGTATTATAGGTCTGGGCGTTAGCCGTCAGCGCGGATGAAAGCACCATTATCACTGGAGCTGCTGACTCCGTCGTCACTTTCTGGAAGATTGCACAGAAGAGGATGAAGCGGTGAAGGAGACCAAACGGACTGAAATGGCGCTCAAGTATGTTTTCTCAACGAGCTTCTTGCACTCCCACTGAATATCATTTCTAGGGACCAAGACTTCATGAACTACATCGAGTTGCGCGACTACAAGCGAGCTATTTCAATTAGCGCTAGCGATGTCACAGCCCGGACGCCTGTTATCTCTCTTCAAGGAGATTTCTTCATCAGAAGAGGAGGATGATTCGCCGTCACTAACGGGTAACCCCTCGGTTGACGAGGTCATTCGAACCCTTTCAGGTCCAGAACTAGCCAAATTGCTCCGTTTCGTACGGGATTGGAACACGAACGCGAAGACTTCTGCCGTTGCTCAGAGAATCCTGTTCGCCGTCATGAAGCTGCGCACCGCGGACGATGTTATCAAGGCATTCGGCGAGGAGAACACCGAAAAGTTGTTTGAGGATGGCAATGTCGAAGAACTGACTTCACCTAATGGCCCCCCGACAGGGCGTACTGCCCTTAAGGAGCTTGTGGAAGCGCTGATTCCCTACTCTGAGCGACATCTTTCACGTATGGATCGGCTCGTACAAGAGAGCTATGTAGTGGACTATATCTTGAGTGAGATGGACGATGGGATGTTTGGCAACGATCTCATGGGGGATGACGACGACGATGTGATGGATGTAGATCATTAGACGTATGCATTCTTTCCTTTCCCTTTGTTCATTGATTATACGTAAATTTTGCCTAGTCGGCACCCTTGCAAGCCATTAAAAAGAAGCACCCATTCCCCAGCCTGGACGACATCCTTGGTGAGCACACCCTCCGTGTCCTCCTTTATCCGCCCTTTCTCGAGCAGCCATCTCCGCATGACTCCTGCCAGACAGCCGGTATTTAGGCACGGGGTCACCCATACAGATGAGCGGTAGAACGCCACATTAAATATCGACGCTTCCATGATTTCCCCTTCTTGATTGAATAATAATACGTCCCAGTTGGAAGATGCTGTATCTTTCACTTCTTTCTGGAGTCGCCCTCTGGCGCGGTCATAAACACCCCGTAGGGTCGTTTTCGTCTCCGTAAACACTGAGGGTTCGGTGGCTTCCTTATCGAGGTAGACCTTGAGTCCAGATACAAGTTCGACATCGTCCGTTACGGGCGGTTTGCGAAGCGATAATTCTGTCGGATCGGAACGAAACGATTCCGGTAGATAAAACGCAACGACCACGAGCTGTCCGTCTACTGAGAGGGTTATTTGAACCCTAAACGCTACGGCGGTGCTGCCGTTGACGCGCTGATCTGCGATGGCGTCCAAGCATTTCCCCTTGAGGTGTTGTACTTGAGTGTGGATTTGGCGAAGAGCCAGCTGTGTTTCTCTGCTGCGGCAAGGAGCCGCTCGAAGTGGAACGGCAGGAGAAAGAAGGGCGATGGGCCGTGCAGATCGTTGTTCCAGCTGAGAGACTGGAGATATGGGTCGTAGCGAGTCGTTGACGCAGCTGGTACGGCTCGTCCATGCCATCCATGGTGGCAGCGCTGAAAATTTGGCGGGGAGGCCAAGTGGGGGTTGGGAGGAAGAGCAGGGAGTGATAGCAGTGATAAGCACGGAATTTCAAGGCGATCGATCGGAGGTAGTGCTTTGAATTCCTTAAAGGAACTTATTACTATAAATGGCCAGCGGAATGGTCCCATTTTGCATCAAAGAAACGGAATTTGTACAGGAATGGTGCGCTGAACCCTCTGCCCTGAAGATATCATATTCTTTGGGCTAAACTCAGGCTAAAATCATAGGCAGTTCACATAAATAGCTCATAAAAATTAATATGTTAAGCAGCAGGAACTGGAAGTGCGCCAATCAATTCTGAGACTGCTTCATTACGCCAAGTACACTATGTGATACATACATACTACTGAACGACATGAATCAGAGGCCGATTTTGTGGAGCAAATAGCGCTCAGAAGAGTATTCGGATCCCAGCGTGCATATGGGGTGCAGCAGCTCTTCAAATGGTGGTCCACAGGCATGAGTAATCCTTTACTGATGGCCGCTAAACCTAAAGAGCGCTTGTCGTCGATTGGAGCGAGGATTTCTGGGCGGGCGTCTGCGACAACGACAAGACGGGTAAAGTAAAACTTCCGCGCTGAAGTTAATCAATGCGCATGTCGGACTCGTCGTAATTGTTACGGCTCATGATCTTGAGCTCAATGCGAGAGTTTAGCGTGTCTAACAACGTCTACAAAATAATAAATCGTGAGCACTCTTAGCAGGCATGAAAAATTAGAGGATGATCACGTTGGTGTAGATCCGGCCCAGCGGATATGCGAACATGGCATAAAGGTTCGTGTTTCGATGGAATACGAAGCTGAATAAATCACCAAGGGCGAACATCGAAGCGAAGAGGCCTGTCTGGATGGTTCCGCGAATTAGGCGGTATATAACAGTATCTGTGTTGCGAAAGCCCGTCCGTGAACGCGCGAGAGCATAGGATAGGACCACTGTATACAATAAATGATTCAAACCAGCGAAATGGGATGAGCAACACGAAGAGCAGGAACAGACCTGTGATGGTGAGATCTGCAGAAGTCTGGAAACCAAGCCAACAGGTTACGAATGGGTTCAACGGTGCGAAATCCTTGACGCTGAAAATATCATTGAATGCTTGTTCTAAAATCGAAGACGAGACGGCGACAAGTAGACACTGACTGGTTGATGATCCCAGATCGGATCCAGAATAGACGCCGAAGATAAAACCTAAGCAGCTAAAGAGTGCAATTAATGAGACGATGGGTATGCTCTTCGTTAGCTGGTATACCCTGCGGGTGGTCGTTAAAGTCGTTAAAATGTTTCCCAAAATTTCCTATAATTTTAAGCAGTTCGCTTACCGATGGCCCAAGAAACACTGAGTGAGAACAGCAGCCACGGAAGTGGCGACTGCCGTGAAGGGGATCGTCCAACCGACGTCTGAATTACGAAACGCCGCTGGTAAGCGAGGCTTCGTGCACGACCTGAAGCGGAAAAACGTACACACCTGCAAGGCTCTCGGGTTTCCCGTAATTCACAATGCTACGTGTTCGGAAGTGGAATGGTGGTGTGAGAACGGCATTCGTTGATAGGCAAATCACAAATTGTGAAGGCACTAACCACATATTCCATGCCGCATAAACTGCGCTATGTTGTCGCAGTAACAAGAAGAAAGCAAGGTCAGTTAGTTCGTAAGACCTGTTTGGGTTAAGCGCAATTGGGAGAGAACATACACCGCGCTGTGAATCGTGTCGACCACGAAGAGCACACCAACGATCGATCTACGCAAGTTATTAAACCTTTTTACTCAGTAACTGCGCTTGCTCGGGTGGGTGGTTAAATTAAATGAACCTTAACCAGAAGGCATCCTTGAAGTCTGGCGAGAACCAAACCGCAAACGTGGCCGTCGTCAGAAAACGATGCTTAACGGAATGAAATGAGACCTGCGCACTGGTTATCCGATAGAGCACGAATTGATAGATTACTAGGCCGTAGAGGTAGGTGTTGACTGGAGAGTTATCGAGGAAGATTTGTTAAGTGGGTCGGCGTCGTTTGTAGTAATATCAAGCGCATATGATTTGCGTACCCAAGAGACCAAGAAGGAGAACGCCTGCAATTCCAGAGAGACGAATGTCAACGCCAACGAGTCCAGCCAACGCAGAACAGCCAACATACCAACGGTAAGGTCAAATTCGCCCATTCAGCCCCGTCAGGCCGAGCAAGCAATTCGACAGACGACAAAGTTGCAGCAAGGTGGGGCGTGGATCCGACGGTGGACTTGAAGTGGATGGCGAAGTTGGTTGTTTTATTCGCGCTATGGCTCCTTATATGCCCATTTGATGTGGGCCGGCCCCGGGATTAACGTACATGGAGAAGGGAGAGAGGCGACACCGTTTCATCATGAAATCATGCATCAGCTGTAGGGATTCGCGGAGTTGGGTTGTGCGATTTCGGCATGACGACTCTCCCACAGCTAGGGTCGCCACACAACTGATGCTAATCAGTTCTGGAGTGCTTTTTTGCATCCGCGCGATATCAGTTATTTAAGTAGCGATAAGTTAATAATTTTTGAGTTAGGATGGAGTAGGATGGATAATGTAGCGGCTCACTGATAGTAATATTTTTCTGAGGCAGCCTTGTTGGATCCGATAAAGGTGTGCTCAACTTGGGAGATAATCAAAGTTTTCCTGACATTTATGGAGAAAACTGACGGAGATGCTGTCAAGAATGAACAGCTCAGAACTCAAGATCAACTGTCATTGTCACCACATTTGCGACGCATGCAGCCGCCGCATGTACATATGTGGGCAACGTTTCTTGCGTTGCAGTCGCGATTCTATTCTTGGGAGTGGGCCTCGTTCGCCAGGTATCTGGGCTGGTGGTGGGCGTACTCGTTGGCTTTAACTTCATTCGGCGGCAGAAATTATTCGGGAAATAAGCAACTGATTAAGCGATAAATCGGATTAGCGCCCAAGCGCTTAGGCTATGTCATGGGCGCCTTTTTGTGGGAGTCTACATAGCCTCGCGGGTGTTCGACGGCAAATTTGAGCTTTTAAAATTGGGTGTTGCTTGCCTCAAAATTTCGTAGCCCTGCTTCTGAGACATTGCTATAGTCCTGATGGTGCCGTTTGTGTTGAGCCAGCTACCAGGCTTTCCAAAGGCTTTCCGCGGGGTTTGGCAAGGGAATCGGAAGCCTTGTAAGCAGACTGATTAAAAAAGTCGTTTACAACCTTTGTTTCGACCATGCTACAAATGGTGCAGTGAACGACAAAGTCATAGATTTTACGAACTTCCTTCAACTGCCCCATTTGTATGTAAGACTCGGTCAAGGTTCGGTCAAGTGGCAGTGCGCTGTAAAGATTTGGTGTGGTGTGCACAGGAAGGCAATTCTTTGCATTGCCCCCAATGGCGCTGGAAAGACTTGCAAAGCGGTCCAGCGCCGACAAAGCGCTGACTGGCGCTTTCCAGGAAGGGCCTCACTGGCAGTTCAAAGTTGTTCTTTGACTTGACGGTATAGTCGACAAGACAGACTTGAATTCGCAGATATATCGACAACTTCGCTGCGGCCGCGTAAGATAATCGAAGGTTCGAGGAGTTGGTAGAATTGTTTTGCTAGGTAAGCGCTTGCGCAAGCGCAGGCTGGAGAAATGGACCAAGTCGATGATGGTCGGAAGCGGGCGGCAGCATTGATGTGACGCCGCTGTGACGCGCGATGACATATAAAGGAAGAGTCATTAGGACTGCGGTCTCCAGAGTCTCCCAAGCACCCACATCCTTGTCTTTGGGTATCCTCTCAACAACCACTACAATCTTCACACATGTTCACCATTAAGGCGGGGTATCACTCCCAGATTCGGAAGCATACTTTCGATATTGATACCTTTCCCTCCTACGACGAACTCTGCAATCAGGTGAGTCTCATTTCGTGTCCCTAGTGGCATCTACAGCGATTCACTCGCCTATCAGCTCCGTCGCCTATTTGGAATCTCCCAATATCAACAGTTCTATTTATCTAAACTCTTGTTCTCGCCAAATGCTGCCTATGGCTCCAACATCCTAATCGGCAAGGAAGTCCACAATTCGGCTGACTACGACAAGTACATTCGCCAGTACAAAGATCGTATCTGGGGGCATGGGTTATTGAGGTTCACCGTCTGCGACGTAAGGACGTCCCCTATGGATGCATCACGTATGTCCAGCTCACAAACTACCTGGAAGTGCACTAACAACCTACTAGCCAAACCATCCGTAATATCCATTGACCCTTTGCCGATTTCAGCTAGCAGACTTTCCCGTGAAAGCTCCTACTCTACAAACCCCTTCGCTTTATCGGCCTTTTCTTCGATTAACAAGTCAACATTGCCTGATGCCATGGACATTGATCGCAGTCGCCCCATACGTACCATAGGGGTCACCCGTGCGCAGTCTCGTCCTTTGCCTACGCCGCAGTCAAAGGCATCTGCTCCAAACCACGCTGCATGCTGCACAGCTGCAGGTGAAATCAGGACCATGTGACGATTTCGAAGAGAACCTCAACCGTCTCTTAGCAGAAAATCGCGAAGCAGCAATGCCCCCGGTCTCCAGACGCCATACTCTCGACTCTCGTCCATATGCTAAGAAGTTTAGCTCTGCACCGCCGGCGTCGCTTTGCTCTGTCTGCACGAAGAACGTCTCAGACTCCGACCGAGGACCCGATAGTTGGTACTCCTTGCTCCCACTGCCATGTCGTGGTCGTAAGTCTAATCATTCGCTGACTCTGAAATCTCGAGCTTATTCTCCGTTAAATTTAGTGTGCTTCGTGCCATGATCCAGCGCGGCCTGGTTTCTGCTTGAGCACCATGGGCCCGCATGACATGCGGCAAGGCGCAGCGTCGATTGGGGGCGTGACATTCGCCCCATCCCTCATTTGCCCGATCCATGGACGTCTCGTGCGACCTCTGCGAGTTCTGCATTCATTCCGGCTACCCCACCTGTGCCGCATCCGCACCTGCAGCGGTTCAGCCTACTCGGCGCACTTCGTTAGGTAGTGCTTCGCCCGTTATTCATTACGGGTGTCATCTGCGACGCCTGCGTCTCTACTATTGAAGGTGTTCGCCATAAATGCCTGGACTGTCCTGGTACGTTTATTGGGCCTATTCTGGGTCATTTGAATTCAAGATTGCTAATTGTATAATCACAAATAGACTACGATCTATGCACATCATGCATGACTGCCGGAGCCGCAGAAGCCACAATCCTTTCCACGAGTTCTTCGACATCACAGAACCGGGTCGAGTGATCGTTCACACAGTCTTTAGTGGAGATGGCGAGAGGGACTCCAGGAGGCATTCTTGCGAGGAACTCAGCTTCTAGGTCTCCTCCCGCTGCCGCTGCGTCTCCGTCTGCGCCGCAGACTGCTATCACACATCCTGCTAGCTGCGACCTCTGTGATTCCAGGATTGTCGGTGATCGATACGTGCGTATCTTTTTTGGATCTTCTCAAATCTCATGTGACTAAAATTGCTGCCCCAGAAATGTCTGACTTGCCCAGACTTCGATACCTGCAGCTCTTGTTTCAGGTGAATATTAGTGTCATTCCGTTGCCTATGCTCGTGTCTGACGAGCGTCTTTAGTATCACGAACGAACAACATCCGGACCATCCTTTCGTGCGAATTCAGAAGACGGAAGATTATATTGTACGTGTTGTAGTTTTCCCATCTTTTGACCGATCTCATCTTTTGTGCAGCGTTGCCGACGTATTCCGCACCCGACACACTATGCAACTTGCGATGGTAAGAAATTCTCTGACTTGATATGAGTGCTCCATAATTGAGCAACGATTTTTTGTTAGGCTGCCATCAGAAGATTGTCGGCGTCAGATATAAGGTCAGCAACTATCTGCGACACGCCCGAATCATTCTGATTATCTGAATTAGTGCATGCACCCTCAATGCCCCGACTACGATCTGTGCGCCAGATGCGAGGCGCTCCCGATTCCTGTCCACCCGCAGATTCACCCAATGCTCAAGATGAAGACGCCCGACACCGTGGTTCCTACTGTGTATCGAGTTGGCCAGACCAACCTTATCAATCGCGCTCGTCCTATCATTGTGCAGAAAGAACCACCCCGTAACGTCAATTTCCCCACAGCGCCTCATCTCGTTGTGCCTCCCTCTCCTCCGGTTGCGACGCCAGTGGAGGAGGAACGCATTAGCACTCCGAAGGCTATGCCCTTGCCTGTGCCAGATGCGCCGACGTGGTTCAACGAAAGCCCCATCCGCTTTGCTTCTCCGGAGAAACCACCCGTCCCTCCCAAACCGGAGATGATGTCCAACCCTTCATGGGCTTCGATCCCACCCTTCTTCGGCGCTGGGGGAAACTATACCTTGTACAACAACTCTGGGAATTTAGCGAACCCCTTCGCTGATATTCCTGCGCCTCCGGCTCCTGGTATGCCTTTCCTTCCCAGGCCCTCGTCCCGAGGTGTATGGAAGCCGATGGCTGACGCTCAGGAGGAGGAACGAGACATCGCCTTGCCTAGTGTTCCTAATCACATCCCGAACCCGTGGCCTACGACCAACCCCGCTGAGCGCCAGGAGCTCTTCCAGCTGATTGCTGATTTCGCAGGACCGGCAACGAGTGCGGGGATCATCAGCTCGCTGAGCGAGTCGCCTCGTCGAGCGCCCAAGGAGGAAACACAGGTGCCGGTCCCGGTGCCGGAGGTCAAGTCTCCTCTTGTTAACGTCTCTTCTGTCGAGTCTTCGATCTATGCGCATACCCCGAAGGAGGAGGCGCCTGTAGCGCAGTCCGCAGCGGAGACCGCGCGAGCTGCAGAACCTGTCCCAGAACACCAAGTCCCGTCAGAGTTCTTCGATTCGCTGTACCAGACCATCGAGGATGCAGTGGTCATTGCTATGGCTAAGGAAGAGGAGAGCAAGGCTTCTGAACCCGCCACTCCTGCTGCTGCCGCGCAAGAAACGGCGACTCAGCCCGACACCACCCCCAGCCGCACGATGTTAGGAGATTTCTCTGTTTCTATGTCGCATCTCCTGCGTGAGCTTGAGAAGTTGAGCCCCGTTCCTACTGACCGCCCCGAGTCGTCGGTTAGCAGCGCCGCTGCTCCTGCTCCTGCTGCGCTCGCTCCCGTCGTCGTCGCTGACAAGGCCCCCAGCGTCGCCGAATCGTCTCTCTCCGGCGAACCTCTCCTCAAAGCCCCCGAGGAGAAGCCTGAGACTTCTAGCCGTCGGGTGACATTGTCGCTGTTGGACCTCTTGGATCCCCAGACTGCACTCGATGGCGCCGCCGAGCCCACCCGCGTCCCATTGAGCGCGGCCTTCATCGAGGACGTCACTGTTCCCGACGGGCAGGTCTTCCCTCCTGGCGCCGAGTTCGTCAAGTGCTGGCGCCTCCTCAATGATGGCGGACGTGATTGGCCAGAGTCGGCTGCGTTGGTGTTCGTTGCTGGAGAGTCGTTGTCTGCGCAGCCCTCTGCTGCTATGACCGTTGAGTTGGGCAAAGTCGCTGCTGGTAAGGAGATTGATGTGTGGACTGGAGAATTGAAGGTGTGTAATTTTTTTGGAATTTTGAGTTGATGTTTAGAGACTAATTTCGGTGATTTGTGTAGGCTCCTGATGCACCTGGACGTTATGTTGGATACTGGAGGTTGAGAGCTGATGGCGAGCTGTTCGGTAACAGCCTTTGGATTGAGTGAGTTTCGATTTTCATTCTTGTGTCAATTATAATGTCTGACAAGCATCCTCAGAATCAATGTCATGGAGTTGGACTCACACCACGCCTCCGACGAATCCCTCGCCGCTTCGTCCATCATCATGCCTGGCGTCTCAACCACGCAGGCCAGCGAACACAGCCCATCCATGATCGCGCGCACCGATTCCATCACCATCTCAGCCATATCCACTGAAGAAGATGTCCTCTCCGATGCCGGCTCGGATGTCTCGCTCGTCAGCATGCCGTCGTCGCCTTCTGACGAAGAGGACGAGGAGATGTGGCACGATAGCCGCTCGCAGACCACCGCTGAGCGTGCCGCTGCTGCTGCTGCCGCCGCCGCTGCCATGTCCCCTGCGGCGTCGGCGGCGATGGATTATGTGCTGTTGTACGACGACAACGAGTCTTCGGAGGAAGAGAAGTGATTTGCATTGAATTGACTGGAACGGTGCGTAGAGCGATGGGCGAAATAGGTCCCATTGTTGTGTATTTGTATCTTGCGGTTTTGCTGGTTCAGGTAGGGTGTGCTTGGGGTATGTATATTGTCTCTCTCTCTCTCTCTTTTTGCTGCATCTAGTCTTTGCCCTTGGTGGCCGATGCATGATATGTTGTAAATAAACCTCGGTCGTGCTCTTTCTGCCTCTTTACTTTTTTTGTTATCTACTATCCGACAAAATGTCGTCGTCCACACTGTCTTCATAACCATTAAATCACATATCACAATATAAATCTTATTGCATAGAAAAACTAGTCCATCTTTGTTCCTTGCTACAGTATATACACACTGAGCAATAAATACAATTGTGGTCACGTAGTAGAATTCACTCAGAGATCCTATTCATGTCATGACGGTACGGGGGAGAGCACAACGTGGGGTCGAAGATAAAGTGAGAGCGGAGAGGCTCTCACTAAGAACGATAGACCTGCCAGCCCAAACCATTAATTGGAGGATGGATCTCAGATATAATCAGGCCACTAACCTGCATCAATTCGTAGCGTAGCATGCAAGGAGAATGAGTTTTTGTGTTTACTCCTTCAAAGCACCATTGAGCTTGCATATAGCCTCTTCGGTCAATGCTTGGGGCCCCGTAGGCACAGCAGGTGGGGGGCTGTTGTCAGTGTAATCCCTTTCTAAAATTTATGCAGGTGAGCGTCTTAACATCAAACAAGTGATAGTATGAAAGCGATATACATACCTGATCCGTAATCGCTCTCCACGTCACCGTGGCGAGTTCGCCGGTCCTCATCCTCCGTATCGGAGTTGTCGAGTACTTCAAAGTTGTTCACTTTAAGTGCTCCGCGCACCATCCCAACTTGAATATCTGCTTGATCGATGTAGTCCTGCATTTCATCTGCAGTCAATTCAAGAAGGTCCAGAATGATCCGACCTTCCTTAATTTTTTGTAAAGTCAATTGCCGTTCCAAGTACAAAGACTGTCGCGTCGCCTTTGCAAGCCGTAAGGCCTGGTGATGTCTCTTTCTTTCAGAGGAGGTGGAGGATAGGCCGAGGGCTGGGGCGTACTGTTATTGAACCAGCTGGAATTGAGTAATAATGAAAGGCTGCATTCCACAACTTACTTACCGGCTTTGAAACGCCTCGACAAGAGGGTGTCTTTGAAGGGTGGATAGGGGGCATATGAGCATCTGAAAAACAATTGGATGGGAAGATGTTTATGTCGTCGTGAAGGTGGAATGGGGTCTCCAATACTGATCTCCCTTTCCCAAGGGAATTTGGTGACCAATGGTCTGCTCTGCCAGTAGTTGGTGCAACTTGGCGAAGAGGTGGGGAATTGGACATCTCCAAAGGTTTGACAGGGTCTTGGGTCTTCTAAGGGTTCTGTTCGAGATGATGAGTTCTACAGAGTCGAAAGGTGTGACCACATCATACTAACATTACCCCCCTCCTGAGCCACCCCACCCGATGAGCCAGTTGCGAATATCTCAACATTGGCTGGCACGTTTCCTTTCAAACTTTGTATACACATATAATTGGGTGTTCTTAATACACTCCAAGTGTTTTTTCTCATAAAAATCAATGTAGGGAGGTGGTTCAACAGACGGTGTCCAGTCACTCTTGCCGACACTTGCCGTTCCGGATCTGTCATCGGCACAAGCACAAGTGATGCCAAGATGGTCATGCAAGCACAGCGCGAAGTTGACGCGTCACATTGACGGTCGCGCGCAATGACTGAATTTAACAATGCTTACGGTGGCCGAGAACCGCAAGGTTCACTCGACATTCGGAATCGCATTTCACTCAGCCGAGTCACATGAGATTTCGCTTATGGTCCGTTCCCACAGACTCTCTATCGTCCATTCTCTCGTCTGTAACAGTGTAGTCGACTGTAGAACAAAAAATTGCCTACTAGTACCTCTTAATATTAGGAAATTTGGGGTATTTACGGGTCTGTTAGTGCGACGGTTGTCAAATCGAGCATTAGACAATATTTGAAGACACTTTCACACGGTCGCGCTACAGTGCGCGCTTAGTTGTAGTCAATATAAATTAGCGCACGGAATCTGCAGGACGTCAGAGGCGTGCAAGGCATCCTGATTCCTTATTTATTAATTTTCACCATTGAATGCTAAAATGGGGATTGGGAAGAGTTGCGTATGGTACCTCGAGTAGTAGGAAAGGAATGCAAACTAAGTTGCTTTTGATGAGTCTTCCTAGCCTCGTTGAGAAGCATAAATGCATTTGGGTGGCTACAGGTATTTTGGCAAGATACTAGCTTGCAGGGACTATATGCCTATGGGGTGTTGTACGCATATATTATTTTATGGATTTACAATTGACGCACTTCATCTTACCACTATCTCTGATTTGAACATGATTGTTCAAACCTAAAAGAATCCCTTCGAAATTCATCATGGCAGACATTGCTACCAACAGTCTAATAATCTGACTACACTAGATGCATGGTCTTCAATTCAAGTCGTATTTTACGAATAGATAATCTTAGCGGCATGCTGAAATAAGTTACTCTAGAGGTTAGAGGTCTATATCAGTACAGGACCGTACACAATGCGCGTAAGATGTGTATTGCAATTAATTAATTTCAAGCCCATCTTTAACCTAGCTATAATAAATGCCACCTTTGGAATGCATTGTAGCTCAGTGCATACAAGTGCTCTATTATACAGAGCATGCACAAGAGCGTGTGCAACCTTGTACCACGGCCATTAATTTCTACCTGGCACTCAGACAGAATACATAAATCAACTGCTAGATGCTGAGCTACTGCTGAAACACATACATGTCCATACATGTCCATTTTCCAATAGTATGATACTTTATCCAGATTTCTGTATTATAATGAAAGTATTGCACAGTGGCCATCTGAAGTGTTCTCTTATTTTTTTACGCGTTAGCATGAATATGATCTTGTACCAAATTTTACGGAGGCTCCTGGTATGTATTAACCAAGAATCTGCTCACCGAAAACTTAATAAGCTTCGAATCTTTGTTCTGAAATCCAGGCCCATGGCTTTAGCGAACTAGATTAGACCATTACTCTATGTAGAGGCGTGCCTGCCGCGAAGTAGCAAGTTAACTTGTATGCCCAGGATTTATTTCTTCTGTAGGATCTTCCTCTCTTCCTCAAGAATATGCACATTAGATTTCCTATGCCAGGTGCCAGCGAGCTGTATACATATGATTTAATTATTTCTGTATTATAGAGCCTTCTCCGAAAATATGCGCATTCAATTCTCTACCGACAAAGGCTAGTGTGATCTTTTTGTGTCAGCTCCAAGTCGAGTAGCGGTATTTAGGCGTCAAATTCATTGCTTACTGCATGTCATTCAAGATATTAAATACAGGGCACTAAGTTATCAAGTTTCCACATAAAATAGAGTGAGCGCACTGTAGCGCGACCGTGTGAAAGTGTCTTCAAATATTGTCTAATGCTCGATTTGACAACCGTCGCACTAACAGACCCGTAAATACCCCAAATTTCCTAATATTAAGAGGTACTAGTAGGCAATTTTTTGTTCTACAGTCGACTACACTGTTACAGACGAGAGAATGGACGATAGAGAGTCTGTGGGAACGGACCATAAGTGAAATCTCATGTGACTCGGCTGAGTGAACCGCAAATGCGAATGTCGAGTGAACCTTGCGGTTCTCGGCCACCGTAAATGCTAGTGAACATGGAGGCAAATTTACTGCATTAACAATCCTTCCTATGAAGCGCTCGGATCCAAGCAGGAATATCCTGTCAAGTGGTTCATCAATCCCCCTAATCTTGTCCACATCCCCTTCTCCAAGCACAAGGGTTTATACTATACCTGTTCTGAGCCTTATAAGTTATAGTTTCTCTCATTAAGCTTTTATCCTCTACTAACCCTAGTGCCATCCGCTATATCCCGTCGACGGTGAGCGCACCAGGAGCGCACTGACCGTCTCGCTTAATCGGCGTTATCACTGATCAGATCAACGCTTAGCTCTGCGGGGCTTGAACTTACACCGTGACACGTCTGTGACTGGCTCATCGGGTGGGGTGGCTCAGGGGGGGGGGGTAATGTTAGTATTACCAATAAATTACAGTGAATAAACAAATTTGAGCGGAGCTCCAAGGTGTAAGATCAGCAGCAAACAAGCCTAATACATAGCTGGGACCGGACAGCTATTGCCAGCATGCCGCTTTATCAAACTTCTTTGCCCTTTCGACAATTGCCTGCCACCAACGTTGAAGTCAGAATAATAGACCTTATGCTTATACCAACCCAGCAGCTTCCCGCTGCCAGGATCCAGTGTCCCTGCAATCATCTTCCCCTGCTAGCAGTGCGACTCATACCGGAGGGCATCAAAGTGGGGTGAGGCAATGGTGGGGGGTGACAATTTCATGCTCGAAGAGATTTCTCTCCCCGAGCGAGTCGCCCGACCTGTAAAAGGGTAAGGAATAAGTAATATTTCAAGCCGCAAGCACAACTAGGAATGGGCGGCAGGGAGGAGGTCCACAGGCTTACATACCTGCTTGCGCTCCGTGAGTCATACGGCCCATCCGTGCATTGCTTGCTGAAATCCCAAGAAAACCGAGCACGTACCGGGCATCCTATGGCTGTTGAAATAGCCCAACCTAAGAATTTGCTGCTGCTGCCATGTCCCCTGGGCCCTGCGGCGTCGGCGGCGATGGATTATGTGTTGTTGTATGACGACAACGAGTCTTCGGAGGAAGAGAAGTGATTTGCATTGAATTGACTGGAACGGTGCGTAGAACGATGGGCGAAATAGGTCCCATTGTTGTGTATTTGTATCTTGCGGTTTTGCTGGTTCAGGTAGGGTGTGCTTGGTGTATGTATCTTTTGTCTTTTTTTTGCTGCGTCTGATCTTTGCCCTTGGTGGCCGATGCATGTTATGTTGTAAATAAACCTCGGTCGTGCTCTTTCTGCCTCTTTTTACTTTTTTGTTATCTACTATCCGACAAAATGTCGTCGTCCACACTGTCTTCATAACCATTAAATCACATATCACAATATAAATCTCATTGCATAGAAAAACTAGTCCATCTTTGTTCCTTGCTACAGTATATACACACTGAGCGATAAATACAATTGTGGTCACGTAGTAGAATTCACTCAAAGATCCTATTCATGTCATGAAGGTACAGGGGAGAGCACCACTACACTGTCCTTCCCCACAATCTCCGTATGCACCGCTCTGAACCTGGGTATAATTGCCCCATCTTCCGCTAGAGTGGTAGGGTACTCGTACCCCACCCCCGCACCGCCGACGAGCACGGGCGCGACCGTGATGAGGAGCGCGTCCACCACGCCGCGCGAACCGAGGAAGGACGCGATGATGCGCGCGCCGCCCTCGACCATCAGCGAGGATATGCCTAGAGAGCGGAGGGTCTGGAGGACGGTTGCGAGCGGGAGGCCTCGTGCTCCCTCCCCAACCTCCCCAACCTCCCCTGCCTCCGCTTTCCCCCCTACATCCCCATGCACCTCGACGACCCGCGCCCCAGCAGCCTCCAACACCCTTCGTCTGTCCTGGAACGCGGTGTCCTCTTGGGGGTGGGGGGCGCAGAGCACCCAGGGCTGGCGTCCGGTGTGCGCTTGGAAGTTAAGCAGGAGCTTGCTGGTGGGTGGGAGGCGGAGGTGGGTGTCGGCGATGATGGGGCGGGGGAGGGGTAGCGGTGGGGAGGAGGGTGTGGGTGGGGGGAGGTGGCGGACTGGTTTTTGGGTTGGGGTTTAAGGGTGAGTTTGTGGAACGGTTAAACGGTAGGGTATGTGAGGAGCTGGCGCACCGTTGAGCTGCGGGTCGTCGTTGATCGCGGTGCGCACCCCGACGAGGATCGCGTCGTGCATCGTGCGCATCCTGTGCAGAGATCAACCGTATTCATCGTATATCCCATCAAGGTTTGAAACGAATGAATGAACAGACAAACTTCCCGCTTCCATCGAAACAACGAAACAACGAAACAACGAAAACGAGAAGAACGACAAAGAACCACGACACAACGCCAACCACTCACCAGTGTGTCATGCGCATACTCTCCGCCCCGCTCAGTATGAGCTGCCGCCCTCTCGCTCCTGCGATCTTCGCGTCTAGCGACTGCGCGAAGGTCAGCGTGACGTGCGGCCGGGTCGGTGGTGGTGGGAGGGTGTTGTGCTGCAGTGCGTCGACGAGGAATGGCGGTGGTTTGGGTGCATCGTTGGCCGAGCTCTGGGTTGAGTTTGGGGTTGGGTTTGGGGTGGGGTTGGATGTGGACATTGGGAAAGCGATGGTGGGGGCTACGACGCGAACGTTCAGAGCGAATGCCGAGGTGAACGTTGAGGTGGAAGTGGTGGAAAGGACACGCTGATAGCGAGCTGGCTTTCGCACGGACAGATTGCAGCAGCGCCAGCGCCTAATTCTGAATATCTGCCCTTTTACCACAACCTCAACATCAGTGAAAACCACTATCTACCGGTCAATCTCTCAGAATCACTCATGTTTTGATCAAAAAGCCATTGGATTGCTAAGTTCTGGGGTCTATCAAAAACTCTACAACATGCGACATCCTGGGACCTAGGCAAGCCGTTATTCACCTCGAGTCTCGACTAGATGGTAACACAGGTACCCTGTGTATATGTTGGGTCTATTGGTCCATGACAGCTCTGGAATCTTCTGCATCAGCTCTCTTCGCGTATATCCCTTCAAAACACCACGCCGTCTTCCTGACGCGGTTCCAGCTATCATCTAGCAGCACGGGTCGAGGACGCCTACAGGAGAGATCATGGCGGCGTACAGGAGAGATCATGTTGGCATGTAGGAAAGACGTTGCCTGCATACACCAAAATAGTCTTGTTCAGTAACGTGCCGAAGTCGACGTCTCTACGCGCGCGAGGCTTGAGGATTCGAGATCGCGTTGATAGCTTGAAGACCTTCCAAACCATCCCTATGGTGCGCCTTCTCGCCGGGTCGTGTCGTCCACCTCCGGATATGTGATCAGGAGACTCGTCTTCAACAACGTGCAGCCCGGTTCATGGTGCAGGGGCATCCATTGACCTGTACTTGGATCCCCTTCCCATTCTCCGAACGACTCGTGCTCGGACCTTCCGGTGGCCTCGTGAAAGGGCTCCCCTGCTTAGACTTCGAGGTAGCCACCACACCGACAACGGGGGCAGTATTAGCATCGATCTTTAGTGATGCCGCGAACTTTCCCCTTCGTCAACTTTCCCCTTCGTCCAGAAAGACGTTGTCTTCGATAGGTTCGCAAAGACTAAACCTTGCTACGGGGAGGTCGTCAATAAATAACGTGGACAGCAATTTCGGGTAGAAGACGTACGATGATACTACCAGTTTATACAAGTTCAGCGAGGCATTCCGATTCCGACGCGTCGACTCCGCGGATGACATTGACATCGCTCCGAATACCCTGCTCGACGAAATCCAATCAGCATCCCCCAAGAAGACACCGATGAAACATGGAGCACGACGTACGACACGATCATGCCTGGATCAAGCGCCCGAGGGACAGTGGATAACTTGAAGTACTCGAATCGTGTCCAGATTTTGGAGCCATGCCTGTCGGCTGGTGCCCAGCGACGATGTCCCTGGGCGGTATTGTATTGTGGGAGGTCAGCATCGCCTTCGATACCTTTTAGGTAACGTGCGTTAAATGTGTGAGGAAGAGCGAGAGAGAGGTGATATCCCGTAGGAATTATCAACATGGCTGAAAATGGGGGGATTGGAATTCTGGGGACTCAGAGGCGCGAGATGGGGCTCCTTATATAGACTTCCAGCTCGAGTGGCGGAGTGGCAAGTGGCCGGCAGTGGCTTGAGCTCATTGTCATATTTGCTTGATTTTTTGGCTGTGGCTCTCGCCACTCAAGTACTCAGAGGCCACTCTGACTGTGAACGGCGATTGAACTTGAAAGCGAGATGCATTGCGGCATTAGTACACGAGCGCTTTGCCGAGCGCTTATTCCCTTTGAAGCTAAAAATAGCAATCCCCTCGCCAGAGGTTGTTGGTGAATAGCTCATTCGAATGTTCACATTCAACTCGGAGTACTATTTTAAATTGCTATATGATCAAAAGGACACAGGTCGTTCGTTTTCAAGGGCCGCACTGGCAGTCTGTCGTTTCTACTTCTACGAATCAAATGGTTCCCTGATATCGCATGGCAAAGATAGGACGCAAAAAGAAAGCTGAGAGAGTGTTTCAATTCGAGCCATTTTGATCAGAAAATCATCGGATTCGTAAGTTCTCGAGGATACAGAGTTCCAGTACATCGTACTCTACACTATTAGAAGAATCTCAAGTGAACCAAAATTCAATTATTTCCCTCGTTCTGGGCGATCCATGTATGATCATGAGTCTGCATCTCCATGACAGCTCTGGCATCTTCCTTTCAAAGGGTCCATTGTCTGCCTGTTGCCAGTGCACCCTTCAACATTCCTGTAAGTTATAACATTAGCGAGACTATCACAAGTACCAATTTGTTCCCAACTAGCGTAGAGCGCCAGTTGCGCTAGGTCAACATCAAGGTCGGCATGATATCTCAACCTGGACCTTTTCAAGAGAAACAAGGCAGGCATATGAAGACCTAAATTTGACCGGTGGCGCTTGAGACCTCATACGAAGTCGGGCGAGGCTAGGACCATGGTACGGCGGTCCTTTCGGTATTTGTCTCCCAGCATATGGGCCAATATCTTCGGCTGCAGCGCGATTTCCCAAGTAGAGAGTCAACCACCCCATCCATACCCAGAGAATCGAATCGCAACAGACATCAAGAACACTCTGATCGCCTCCATCCCTCCCAATGGTACCGCCACAACCTGGTCTTCCGCCCCCTCACCGAACAATGTTGAATATCAGAGCGTCCTTCCAGGACGGTGCACCGTCAGCGTCTGCGCTCTCCCAATTACGGGTATTCGCCAGTGGAATGTCGGAATAGAGGCCATACCATGACTATCCACCGGCTGTCCGAGCGCCGCGAGCTGGTCACTAAACCAGCGAGCCAGGTGTAGCCTAGGAGAAACTCGACTTTGAGGCGAGTCATGGTGGAGTCTGCATGGAGGTGTTGGCTGTGGTGACGTGTGGTTCCGATGCTGGTATGCGCGAATGACACGATGGTGGACATGTAGGGGAGTCGTAGTTTGCCTTTGCTGTAAGCCTTCGAAGTGAACGGTATATAGTGCAGACGACGTCTTCGAGCACTGGAGCGTAAGTCTTCATGCCGTGGTCGTGAATATCTGTGGGTATTGTCACCGTGATTTGGGATAATGCAGTTATCGTGGTCGTGTTGAGTTCTCGCCACGCGCAGCTCGAGATAGCTTGTCCGTGCACGGTGCGGCAGTATCATGTTGGGACCATCCATCATACCCCAGACGACCCTTCCTGGCTTGAGGTAGCGAGAACGCGCGGGGTTCGGATTAAATCCGTCCGCAGACGCCAGCATCATGGGATAGCCTGCCCGATGGGCGGTGGGGTATTGTGGGAGGTCAGCATCGTCGTCGTGTGCAAGACGACGTGCATGTGTCTTTGTGTTTGAATGGTTTAGGTCGAGGTGGTACCCCGGTGGAAGAATTGACATGCTGAACTTGAAAGTTCAACTGGGGGATTTCTGCCAATGGGGACTCTGAAAAGCGACGAGATGGGACGTTTTTATAGACTTTGCGACTCGAGTGGCATGGTAGGAAACGGTGGCCTTGCTTGCTGCGGTGGCTGGATCGAGTGGCATTGAAATTTGAGAGCGACCGTGGCTCGAAAGGCGATTGAACCTAAAGTGAGGGGCGTCGTAGGCCTTTCAACTTTGTAGGCAAGGGGTATCTACATACGCTCCAGCCGCCAATATACATACGTTAGCGCCATCCTCCACTTTTCTGTGGTACCGTAACACTGGACCTTCCCTGGGACATTCGCCGTTTGCCGTTTGCTGCTCGCCCCTTAGAGCGAGCGGGTGTGGACGAGATTACTAGTCGAACGCGTTCATGCGTTAGGGGAGGGTCGAAATCCACGACCCACGTTTTGTCGAGGGCGACGGCTCCGAGCAAGCAGCGTGCGGGTGCGGGAGAGGGTGCGCTGCGGACTCGGAGGGAGGCTTCGGATGGAGCACGCTGGATTCTGGGACTCTGGATACATGGGAATGCTGGATGCACAGAGGTGGGGAGGCACTGACGCACTGGGACTTGAAAGTGGCGGTACAGGCGCAAACGCGTCAGTATGACCGGCCAAATGGGAGACAGTTGACGCGCGTCTTGACCTCTATGCGGAGTGCGTCTTCAGAGCTTCGTGCTTCATACTTCACGTCCATGGGCCGTCGGCTGTTGGGGGACGTCCAGTGTTCGTGAGCTCTGGAATTTGGTAGCGCGCACAGCGATGACATGGCACACAATTCCTGCTCGTACACGCGATGCGCGCCTCCCTTGTGGCTCTCCGACTCTCCAACCACCCTTCAACCTCGTCGTTCGGCCACTTGTCTCCCGTTAAGAACGAGGTCCTTTTCTTTTTTTCCTTTGCCATCTCCTCAAACGAACGCCCGGCTGAGCTTGCTTGAAGAAGGAAGAAACGGGGAAGGGTCGCGCAAGCCGTCAGTGGGGATATGGAGAGTCGGAAATATATGCGTAGCGCAATTGGACACGGGGATCCTGGCAAGGTGCGTGTGTGCGTGGTGCATCGCTATGCAGAGGTAGGAACTATACTAGGTCATGATCAGCGGATCGTCGAGCAGGAGGAGTAAGCTATGTACAGTGCCGGGTCGTACTGTGCAACACATCGCCCATGATGTCATAGCACCTCTCCGCCGTACTAAACTTCAACTTGCATTCATGATAACTTGGGCACAGCCTATATCCATATCCACAATCAGTTGATCAGAACAGTGCACTTCCTTCTTCGCCGCCCCATAGTGTATGACATCGGGGAGTTGACGCGGTGGACCGTGCGGCGTGGACCATTGACAGGACACGCGTCATGGGTGGGGTGACATTTCTCCAGGAATAACATGGCGAAGGAATAGCTGCTGGGGATGTTGCTCGACGGATGGAGAACACTCGAGGATTAAAGCGATCAGGTTGCGAGGAATGGTGTTGCCATTGTCGTGTCTTGAGGCGGGGATGGGTGACCGGGGCGAGTGCGATGATAGCGAGGCAAGAAAAGAAACGCGAGGCAGAGCCAGGCCAACAGATTTTTTTTTTCCATAAATAAACTCCGCCAGCAGTAGCAGCTATAAGGATACAGGGGCCCATCCCCTTCTGCTCCCTTTACTCCCTCCCAACATGCCCTTCATGCTAGCCAACCCAGATCGCCACCACGAGCCGCCCGTCGCCTCTCCGTCCCGCTCCAGCTCGTCCAGCTCACCATGCCCTCGTCTCCTCGCACACACACAACGACACCCGCCTGCCGCCTCGCCAGCCACACCCGACCGACCGCCTCTCCCTGCGCTCCTTCGTCTCCGCCTCCGAGGCCACCGCCGTCTCCGAGCACCCGACCCTCACCAAGGCCTCAGCTACCATGATCAGCCACCAAAACCCAACGCGCGCTTCGGGGACAAGCTGCCCCCTCCGCGCGTTCCCGCTCAGGAGACGTCTTGTACGAAGGTATGTATGCATGCCTCCTCCATCCTTAATCAACCCCCTCTAACACCCCCGCCCCCGCAAAAATAGAACCCCTCCCCCAACCACGCCAGCACCACGCGCACCGACACCCCTTCACCACCACCGCCCAGCTCGCCGCCGCGCTAGGCCCGGACAACGCCCCATACACGACGGAGATCGCGTCGGTGCCGTGCGCGGGCGTGCGCATCCCATACGGCCCGCTCACTGGCCTCCTCGCATGGCGCCTCGTCGTGCGCGACCCGCAACCGGGGCCTGCGCCGCTGCACGCGAGACGCGCGTCGTGGTGGGGGATGGTGCGGAGGCGGACCCTGAAGACGCGGGGGAGTGAATTGAGTGCGCATGGGCACGAGGAGAAGGAACGCGGGCCCCACGCGCACTCGGATTCGGATCATCAGCACCTGCCCCTGTCCCCGCCCCCGACCCTGAAGGATCTGGAGAGCACGTCCACCACGTCTCTGCCCGCGCCGCAGGACGCTCCGAGCCTCGGGAAAAGGCAGTCGTCGCTCCCGCTCTCGTCCCCCTCCCAGCCGGCTTTGTGTGGCGGTCTCCGGCCAATGACGATGCACGCAACTCCTAGTGGGAGCATGGGCCCGCACGAGGCCGTCGCGGCCAACTTCATCCTCGACACGAGTCTGCCGTACTCCCTCATCGCGCGCGACACGCTCCGCGCGCTGGGATACGCGCGGGTGCCTGCTGATTACACCCAAAACGACGGGCGTTCGAATTCGAATTCGGGTTCTAGTCATAATCGTAAGTGGGAGAGATACGCTGATATAGACGAGGGTGGGTGTGAGGATGGCGATGGCGACGGGGATGAAGAGGACGGTGAAGGCGAAGGAGAGGAACGCTGGGGCGACAAGGAGGATAGGGAGAACGAGGTGGAGGTGACGATCCAGGGCGTGCGCACGCGGGCGCGCGTGGCGCGTGCGGGGGAGGCAGGGCGCCTTGGGGTGCAGTTCCTGCGCGACGCGGGCGTGAGCGTGTTCTTCCCCCGGGATGGGGAGGGGGTGGGGCCTGTTTTGTATTGTGAGTGCCTTCTCCAGTCTTTCTCCTTCCCCCCTCGCTTCCTTCGCTATTGCGTTTGTATGAGTGCGCGCGCGCGTTCGTGCATATACACAGCCCGTCCTTCCTTCTACTTACCCCTCGCGCGTACGCACACGCCTGCTCCCGCTACTCCACTCCCCGATTCTTGTCACTACCTCCTAAGTTTAACTGACTCTTCCCCCCAGACGAATCCGCCCGCGCACTACACAACGTCCCCCTCACCATCGCCGCGCTGCCGCCCCAGCGCCACCACCAGCAACGCTCAACTTCGGGGCTCGGTTTCAGCTTCGGCGCGAATGCCAATGGGGAGAGGTGGAAGCCGACGCTTCCGTAGAAAGTGAGGGGGTTCTTTGGGCTTGTGGGGGCGGCGTCGTAGCTGGGAAAGGAAAAGAGGATTCACGAGTTGGAATCATGGTAGGAGAAGGATTCGGAGGCTTGAGTGAGAGAAGGGTGAAGTGTACTTGGCCGGGTCCAGGTGGCTTAGGGTGTATCGAGGGGATATGCTGGCGCTGATGCGGTGCGATCTGGATTCTGCAGCATTGGTGTCATAAGCGCGTGTCGTCGTCGATGGCGGCCCCTGCCTGCTTATATTTGACCTCGTTGATGTGCCGTCCTTCAATCCTTTCGGGGCTCTATGATGTGGGCCTATGGTTAGAGTCTTCCAAGTCTTTTCATGACTGCCGTGCCTTTCACAGAAGCCTGCTCCAAACAAATTAGACTTGAAGGAAACCTCGGTTTTTTTGTATGTAACTGTATATTTTTATTGGTTTTTCATGGGACATTTTGGAAACATCCACCTGCATGCAATACATATTCTGTGGCATATTCCAATTATTCTTTATGAGAGGGTCGGCTTGGGCGATGCAGAATCTGAACTTCAAGTTGGTTAATAGCCCCGGTCCGCATCGACACGCAGCCATGACAAGGCCCTTCCGAGTGAAAGGCAAAATATGGTTGGCTTTGCAATCATATTTTCAATGGCGACCCAATCTGTGATGGACGACGAGTCGTTCTTTGGCATACTGTTAAAGGCCTTTGAGGAGGTGAGGTCAATGCATATCTTGGGCTATTTTTATGTAATCCCGAAAGGAAAATAAGCGCCCAGGCCCAGGGAGTCAATGACGTCGGGGGTCTCTCTACATCGCTTTCAACGGCACGCACTATACTCGTGTCTGCGCCGCAAGAAAAGATGACATTGACTGGAAGTTGAGCCGCCACTCGTGCCCTTGGACAGGGTTATATAAGGTCCAGTGTCTAGATATAGGCGCCGGCGAAGTCGGTCTACAAATACAATATTTCGAGTTCCATCCCGTGTTTTGCTAGCTGGTTTTTTTTCTACCTCGTAGTATTCTTGATTGTCATCGTCTTCCAAACTACCAGCCTTCTTCTCGAGGTTGAAAACTATAGGCTTCTTCGTGTATATCTTGGTGTTTCTGACCAAGGCAGCAGGTTCTACGCCCTTGCCCTGCCGCTCGACCAACACTGCGAAACAGGTCTTCGGAATCTGGATGCTGGTCTCATCATGTACTTCGAAATTCAGCACCGCAAACGCCCATGCTACTGTCCGGATTCGGAGAATTCCCCTGCTCTCGTCTTCTGGCTCTATGACTCGCTGCTGGAGGAGAAGGTGGCTTTTGGGTATCTCGAAGCCGGAAGGGCCATTAATTGTCTCTGGCTCAACGTCAATAGAGGTGGAGGCGTAGTAATCTCCAATTGGACCTGAGACGGCTTCGAAATGGGGCACAGCAGACATGAATAGGATCGGAGTGCGCAATCCCAGGTGGGTGAGTGTTAGCGGTTCTATAGGGCGCCATGGACGTGACGGAACGGCAGAGGAACGGGAAAGGTAGTACGATAGCCTAGATGGAAAAAGGGAAGTGAGAGTCTGCGTCCGGCTGCTGGCAGTGTTGTCGCCTCCCCACTGGTTGAAGATATCTAACACATCTTTTGTCGAGCTGAAGACTCCTCCCTGACGAGACGGAATAAAGCACGTTCTGGCCCTTCACCGTATTCTGTCGATATGCTGACATTAAAAATGCCCATGAGGGAATATGCAACGTCTTCCTCCTGTGTTACCCCCCGCCGAGCCGCCAGTTGCATCCTGCGTGAGATAGGTGCTCGCCAAATATTCAATACTTCCTTTGGTGTCATCGTTGTTGCATTTCAATGAATCTCAGAATTTGGGGATGATGCTTGTCACCACGGACACCAGCATTATACTCGATAAGTCGGCCCCAGTGAATTGTGTTGAGTAGTCTAGATAGGTAGCGGACGCCACAGTAGACGTCCGACATAGGGCTACGCTCTGACGGACAATAAATGGATTTAAAATAAAAAAATAAAAAAAAGTCGGCCCCAGTATAAGTTTTAGAATTTTATTCGAGGCGGTGCAATCAACTCTTGGAACGTCCATCCACGACGGAACCAAGGGTCGTTTTCCATATCCAAAAGCGTCTCCGTCCCCGCAAGATATGTAATGCAGATCCTGGAGTTGGAATACCATGCATACATGGAGCGAATGGATTCGTCGAGTTCGGCACTGTTCTCCTTGTCGATACAGACAATATCGATCCAGCCGAATGCTAAGCCGTGATTTTGCCATGCAGCCTTACTGAAATTGACGAGTTTTTGGCATTTTTGATATTTTGCGTCGAGTAGCCCTTTGCGCCAATCGGCAAAGGTGATTTCGCCTGGGGAATGATTCCACGTATGCGACAAAATGGCGTAGTCCACTTGCGGTTTGGGTGCAATGAGCGTCAATTTATGGCGCATGCGGCTCCGTAATCGTGCTCTTCGAATATATACATCCAGAAAGTCAGCCGCAACAAGGTCATAAACCTCGGCTCTATCGATAAGGGAGATCTTGAATTCGGAGTCAGAGTCATGCATTGCTTGAAATACAGAAGGCGAATGGGCAGGGTCGTGTTGATATGTCGCCGTAATTCAATGGATCCTTGATTTTCTAAATCTGAGTATAACATATAGTTAAGAAACGTCGAATAATAGGGAAATAATGTTATGATAGAATAATTACCTTTCATTTGCGCCAATTCTGACATTCTGCAGTCAAAAACCTTTATATATAAGAAGTGCAGCTCATCGCTTACCGTCGTCCCATGCTTCAACGGTTAGAATTGGATACATTGTACGCTCTCTGCGTACATCAATCGCCATCTGCGGTGGATTATCTATGTACAGCAATCAAAATTTTCGTGCAAGGAAGATCGACTCGTCACTTACAAAGTTCCTCGGAATCCTTTTCGACAGGTAATTCCCATATCCAATCTGTCCCTTTAAGCGACTCAAATCATCAACAATTTGGTTACGTAGAGCATGTTTCCCAACCTTCCAAGTATTCGAAGGGGTCTAAAGGCCATTCAATTGGATGTTTAGTGATTTGAGATAATGGTAATGATCTGGGGAGAATTGCCTCTTTCAAGTCGAGCATTGAGTGTAAAATTCTTCCTTTCGCCCTGCAAACTCCATATGAATTTCTGAAGCGCGGTGATAAATTCATCAGCGGTGGGCCCTGAAGGAAATTTCTTAACGTCTAAGCAGGATTTTCGTTGTTGAGTGTTTTTATGATTAAGTAAATCGGCTGTAAGTTAGAAAAGAGTAGAGCACATACTCTTCGCAATCTGCTGATTAGTCGACTGAATCAGGGGCATAACAAAGTTGCAGAGTGTTCGAAGTAGTTCGTGGGCTTGGGAATTTTCGCGGGCTGAGATTGAGTCATCGAGTCAGAACAAGATCCTTATGCACGGTGTAGGGCGACGTACCAGAAGATGACTTCGCACAACTGCGTTTGAACCGTTTGTGCATGGTCGAAGGCGACAAGCTGCGGCAGGAAAAGACAGGTCAACCGCTCAAGGATAGAAGCTGCTGAAGGCTAGCCGCGCTGCTTGCATTGGCACTGCATTCAAATTAGGATTGCACGGCGCATTCCGATCTGTCCGCATCCCAAAATTCAGACACTGGGACAACGGTGGGAGCCTGCGCTTCACAGCAACTTCACAGCACCATTTATAGCGAAGTTATAGCGTGGAGTTGATGTCGGGTTGCATTGAATTTGAGATTTGGGGGTGTTATTAGGCTGAGTATTGACAGCATGCAGGGATGCGCGCAAAATATTGAGCGTATAGTCAGGAAACAATTGACCTCGGAGCAAGGAGTCAAACGCGAGTTGTCACATGTCACGCGACCGGCGTCACGGTAAACCGTTGAACTTTCTACGAATGAACGTTACGGTTGTCCGCTACAATCACCATCGATTCTACACAACTCGATCAACGTGCATATTCGTTCTGGCCCAGAGCTTATAAAATGTCTGCCATGCAATCCAAGTATGCGCGTTCCCACCAAGCGCACCAGCGCGCTCGAAAAAGGCAACACCTGGCGCCTTGTTCTCAAAATACAAGGGCTCTCTCATCCTGAGCTCATCAAAAAGTACAAATATCCAGAAGCACCCACAGATATCGGTTGCGAGACCCTGCAAGTCTCCTTCTCTGCAGTTCCATTTGCGTCACAAAGACAAGACCGGAAGCGTTTATTGTGGCTTTAAATAAATCTGCAGGACGGTGGGACGGTAAATAACGTTGTCATCCTTTCTTCCTCTCTCTCTCGTCGTTGTCGTGTCTCTCAGTGCAGGCCACTGCCGCCTTTCCTTCTGCTTATTTTCTGTTACTTTTTAATCTTACGACTTTTACGATGAAGTGGGCTCAGGAAGCTGCAGGTGCTGTCTACACGGCCTTTCGCCTGCTCTTCAACCGCGACAGTGTTTGCTATCTATCACGTCTCCCAGCCGATGTTCTTATTGACAATATCTTTCCTCTGCTTTGTCGAGGACATCATCCACATACGTCAGGTACGAGCTCAAAGCCGGCCAACGTTACACGGACATCACTAACCTCATTCTAGACCAACAAAGCCTTCTATCTCCTCACACACGAAGCCGTAATCTGGCGACGCTTCCTCTTCCGCATGCACGGCATCCCCTCGCCCAGATGCGCCCAACCTTCAAGATCTTACCACAGCCGCCAACTACGAGATCGAGCACATCGTCGCTGGCGCCTGCGCAATGGAGCGCGCCTGGCGCGTGGGCTTCCCCCATATTCGTTCCCAGCGCATCCTCACCGGCCAGAAACTCAAGGTCGTTGATCTCAAAATGGTGCCCGGAGGCAAGTTTCTGGTGGCCTCCGTACGGGACCGCACGCATGCGCGATTCTACCTCGAGGTGTACGCGCTGGATATCATGCATGGGTGTCGCCTGCTCTCGCGCCTGCCAGCATTCCATAAGATATACGATTTGCAGGCCAAGTACATGCCGCACCTCGGTCGGCCGGGCATTATGATTTCGTATACGCGCCGACGATTCAAGAACGGGCTCATTTCTGACGAGTATGTTCTGATTTCCATACGCGCGCATTTGGTTCACTGACTTGATCCATGCAGTGTGAACCTTGCAGAGCTCAGTCATAAGCACCCCGTGGATACGGTGCTGCCGCTCGAATATGATGCGTGGGCAGTGCACATGCGGCTCGACGTTGTCGAGCGTCTCATCAAGCCCACCACGGAGCCACGCCCCAAGGGTGAAATCATACATATGATCCGCCAGGGCGATGCACCGTTCCGAGACGTCGCGCGTATCAGGACGGACTTTGAGGTCCACGCGCCGTCGCTGTTCGATGCAAATGGTGACGCCGTCATGGGCTTCATTGAGGACCCTAATCGCATCCGTCTCGTCAATCTTCGCAGTGGGCTCGAGGCGCTACTAGAGTTCACAGATTATCCTGGGCATGATATGCTTGTGCGTATCTTTTTCTTTTTCTTTTCTCCAATAGTGTGGTCTAACGCAATCGTATAGCCGCATCGCGTGCGCGCGTTCAGGTACCTGCCGTGCCAGGACGGTCTACTCGTCATCCGTACCATCGCCGAGGCACCAGGAAGCGACGCCTCAAAATTTATCGCCTTCGAATTCTACGACTTCCCAAAAGAAACAGGCACCCACGTCCTAACCGCCAACGGCGGATGGAAGTGTTCCGACTCCTGGGGGCTCGACGGCGAGTTCACCATCAGCGACCCAGAAATGCCCGAGAAGAAAACCAACGCCGAGCATCCAGACCTGTTCCCCAAAGAAATCTGCCCGCCAACGTTGTGGGTCTTCGCACCCTCCTCTACAAATAAGGGTATCGCATACTGGTGGTTCCGCGCCGAGCCTAAGGCGAAGATGCGCGATTCGGAGGAGACGCGCTATGAATACGCCCAGGCGAGCGAGACCGCTCATTTCCACAAAAACAGGACCTTCCACGAGCGCGCATTACCTGGTACAGAGCGCACACTTCTCGTCGAACTCGATGCGGACGTGCGCACGGAAGCGGTGCCCCTGAACCGCCTGCGCCGGTTTCACTGGCCCGCGGAACGCTTCTCGCAGCGCTACCCACATCCTCTGCTAGGTGTGTGCGAGCCCGTCACGCGCCCCGTGGAGGAGGACTGCCTGCAGGCGTTCACGAACATACCCGAGTCGGAGATGCTCGGGCAGAAAGTGAGCGGCGCAGGCGGGCTGGCGGCGCTTGCGTGGGACGAGGGGAGTGGGAAGGTGTGTTTGGCGGCGGATGGGACGGATTATATTATTGTGTGCGATTTGGCGCCCGTGGTTGAGCCTCATTTGAGGCTGGCGTACAAGTGGCGGCAGAAGTTGCTGGATCCGTCACGTCAGGAGTATGCGCATCCTGCCCCTGCGGGCGTCTTTGCCCCATCAGTTGGACCTGTTTGATGTTTTTTGTTATCTCTGTTGCTGTGAACTTGCTCTGGACCTTGCCTGTTGTTCTGTCATGCCTATGTGTAATCTATCCATAATTTGTAGTCTAGCTGTAGCACCTACTCGCTCCTTCTTCCATTGAATCTGCATCATAATGATTTTCAGAAGACAGGAAAGAGAATGACCTTACTTTTATATAATGTGGATGTATCTACTTCATGCGAATGATAGTGGGCGGTGGATGTGAAATGAATGACGTGGCAGGCAGAACTGACTAGCAAATAAAAAAAGAGAAAAAATCAACAACGATAGAAGAAAAGACAAAGACAAGACAACATAATTATGTCCTCGCCTCGACGTCATGCGCGTCGAGGCGAGGACGTGTGGATTCAAAATACAACAGAAATTTCCGATATACAGGCGTGGTCTATCCTCTGTGTGAAAATAACAATAGTGTACGCTGAGGCGGGGTTGCATGGTGGGGTGGATGGGTGGGTAGAGATGCACGATTGAAATGATAAATCTGCGGGCGCCATACAGGGTGTAGTCCGTTCTCCCGTCTCCTCTTCGCTTCTCCTTCTGCTCTCCTTGCGCCGGCATTTAAAGGTCGTATAGTAAACTACCCTTGTCGCGCCAGCCTCTCCCGCTCTCTTTCTCTTTCCCTCTCCTTATCCTTCTCTCGCCTACCAAAGCCCAGCCCCAGCATCGGCGCCGTTATACTCAGCTTCCGCGTCGCCCGCTTCAAATTCGAGCTAGCAGAGTGCGCACTGCTCCCCGTACTACTATTCGCCCCAATCGCTGTCGCCAGCGACGCAGGGGGCAGCGGACTCCGCATAGATGCTGAAGCAGGCGAGCCATACGGATACGGCGGCAGCGCTGGTGTGCTGGATGACATAGGGCCGTTTGCATTGTCCTCGCCATTTGCAGACTGTGTAGTTAGCTCCGGATCACTGAATATATGCCCGTTGCTGATGGTCGGCCGGTGCGTTTGGGTACGCCCGGGCGATTTTGGCTGCCGTACTGGGCTGAGAGCCGCTGGGAACGAGGCAGGTCCAACGGAGAACGGTGTATTGGGCGTTAGGGCATGCAGATCCAAACTGCGTTTGCGGTCAACCGATGAGCGTCTGGCGTGCTCGGTTGATGGCACCATCGACGACTGGTGTGGTGGGGTACCTGTACTCGTTGACGGTCTCATCGACGTCCGCCGGCCCGATTCGGCTGTCGCGGGTCGACTTGACGAGGTGGTGGTGGTGTGCATCAGTGAAGCTGACCGAGGCGACGACGACGTCGACCCAATTGAGAACGTATCCTCGTATCCGTTCAGTCGTGGATTGTGACTTCCCTTACCTGAAGGTGATCTGTGCTTCGACGAATCTGGGTGGAGGCCAAAGATATCCGCAGTCGCAACGACGGAGCCATTCTCTGATGGCCGCCGCACAGGGAGCAGTGGCGCTTGGGCGTTGTTGTGCGACGACTTGAACCAACCTGTATGCGATGATGATGACGGCTCCTCCGCCCGTAGTGGAGACGCAGGCACCTCTGTAGGGGATGCGTCCAGCCTCGGCTTCTCTGCCAGCCGTATGCTCTTCCGCTTCCCAAACCACCCACTCAGTGTTTTCGACTTGCCTTCCTTCTCCTTCTGCTTCTCCTTTTCTTTCGGTTGCTCCTTCTCCTTCTCTTCGTCCTTCTCTGACTCGGGGGCATGGGCGATCGCTATATACGGCGGTGCCGCCGGAGAATGGATGAATGGCGGAAGAGGCGGCATCGGAGGCGGGTCCTCCTTGGCTAAGGTGTTGTCCATTGAGCTGACGAACGAGGGTACGGATGCCGACGTCCGAGGGGACTTCTCTGTCGGCTTGCGCGAGTCATTTCCGTTGGTGGCCGGACTTGAAGGAATAGGGATAGTGCCCCGTGTGTTGGTCACAGACGACTGCCTACGCAGGGTATTGAATACTTTAGTGCCGAAGCCCGTCGTGGGTGTAGATCCGGCTGATAAGGTGTTGGGCTGGGAATGCTGGACGGTTGGAATTGTTACAGGAGGTAGCGCCGGTTTTTCTGACTGAGGAATCATGGGTGTTGAAAGTGCAGGAGGGGGTAGATGATTATTCTCCAGATCCGCGTCGGAGACGGTGATTGCATGGAGGCCAGGAGGTAGTATAGGCGTTTGGTGATTTTGGCTGTTAAAGGATATGTGGGGGGATGATGTAGGATGTATATGGCCATCCGAAGGTAGTTGAGTTTCTGGAATACGAAGTCCGAGCGATGCAAGGTCGATGTCCACAGCCTGATAATACAATACATAAGCAGAACCAGAATTAGAATCGCCAAAATATTTGGGTATGTCGCCTTCTTGTATCGGATATACATTGTCATCATCGAACACAAGCCACGTTCCGGCGGTTTTGATTATAGAAACATAATGACCATGATGCGGTCCACTGCGATAAGCACAATTAGCCAAAGACCATTACGGAAAGACAAGGAGATGACGAACTTTCCAATATGGACTACAATGGCGAACAAGTTAAACAGACGGTCAACGTCGTCCATCTCATCTACAGTATTAAATAGTCGAAGTTCAAAAGGGAAAGCCACGCGATAGGCGAGTTTGATATATTTTTCTAAATCCTCTTGGTATTTGAAACGCTTGAGATGTAGTGCTAGCACGTTGGGTAGTTTCTTGATTTTCATCCTAAATATAACTCGCGTAAATAATGCGGTTCACGGATTTTCAGTGGAAGTGTGGCGCTATGCAAAATGACACACACCGTTTCTCCGCCTCTTGCAAGTCACAACATGAGTCGCAGAAAAATTTATTTCTCTGACAAAGCATTTCGCTTGCGCTGAATTGTCGGAGGCACGCAGTTACGCTGGAGTTTTGTTCGATATCGATAGAAAGGTCCAGAAATGATTCATCTCGAGATGAAACCTACATACATCCATGAGACTGTGGGTGTATATAAAGCGCAAGTAAACGTACAGTTTCGCACGTCAAACATCGGGTTTCGCTCGTCAGTACACCCTCGAAGAGTTTGTGGACAAGCGTCGCATGGTGCGGATGTGTTCCGGAATTCGAGCTATTGGCTGTAATAACTGTGGGCGGTGCCGAGCCCAAGGTAGCGATAGAATTGGATACTAGACAACTGTGAAGGTAGAACGCGATGCGTAATGAAAGGTTACTCACAGTCATCTCCGTTAATACCGTTCTGAGCCTGTTTCCTCTCCTCTTGTATTTCCTCCACGATCTGGTTTAACAAGTAGTTGAGAAATTCATGGGCATCCTGATGCATGGTTGACCGAAAAATGTCATTGAGCTCCTTCAGTTTGTCGATGAATGCACGAGGCGCTATGGTGCCCTTGTCACCCGGGTTGGTCGAGATGTTGAGAAATAGGGATTGCAAAGCAGAGTACAGGGTCGGTGGTGATGAAGGGATAGGGTAGACAGAAGTGGAAGAAGTGGAACTGGAGGACTCGGCGGGGTTCCCATACGTTGAAGGCCGTCGTTCTGGCTTCCGCCTAACGGGTACGATCGGTATTGGGGGTTTATTGGGCGCCAAGGAAGGTATCGGAGAGGATGTCTGGGAAGGCAGCGAATCGAGGGCATCTTGCAAGATGAGATCTCGAAATGGGGTGCAGAAATACAGAGCCTGGAGAACTGAGTTGGCATAGCTATCACAGGACCATACAACTGTTAGAAATATCAAGGCACGCTGGTTACATGGAACTTACCAGGTGTTGCCAAACTATCAATCGGAAGGAAGCATCCTAGTAGGTCAGTAAGCCCTCTCAACAAAACCATGTCTGTGACCACGTACATTCTCGAGCCCAAACTTCTTTGCATCCGCCGAGGATGGCAGGGGGATTGCAGCGGTCTGTGCAGCCGCCGCAGCCTTTGCCGCCCGCTCGAGCTGCTGCTGGGCGCCGAATGATATCCATTTTGACCTTGCCATTGGGGTCGCCGGAGGTGTGGCGGGGCGCCAGAACCTGATCCGGTGCAGCGACGGGGAGGAGAGGAGAGTGTAGAGAACGGGATCAAGTTGTATGGATTCAATCAATTTCTGATTCCTCAACGCTGTTATGCTTGCAACACGTGATCTACTACTGGCTCTTGGCGGCAATGGGTTTCGAAATTCGGCTTTTTGTTTCTTTCCTTCACCGCCACCCCAGGCGCTTTTACTTGAGCACAGACATTGTGCTCCCCCAATTCCATAAACTCTCGGATGTAGCATTATAACAGAGTCGCCGTCTCAGTAGCGACCGGATGCGTTGCCTGCGCTGGGACGGGGAGCATCCAGGACCAGGATCTGCCTAGATCTATCCTGGAGGAGATACGGATGGCACGAGTGCCTGACCATCTGCTCATTCCCGAATCCAGAGTAACTTCCGATCTCCTTTCTCGTCTGCTATCAATGACCGTGCGCCCTTTTCTCTATGCTTCCCCGGCCCGGCTTCCTGCCGCCCACCAGCGCCATACGATTACCACACCACCTTTTCCAACGACGTGGAGGTCACATTTAAGTTGCTACCCCACCGCCAGCGCCGCGAATTGATTTTTGGAATCTTTTCCCGTGATTAATGGACAGAAGGGCGCCCGTCTCCAAAGATGGCTCCCCCACAGCTGGCAGTGACGATCATTTTAGATACTTACTACTATGACGTCTAGGCAGTGTTCCCAGCCATCTTCTTGACATATACCCAGTCCCCAACTTTCACACTGCCATTTCCGCTGGGAACTCCATTGCATCCAACACAGGGTTTCATTTTCTGTGTGGGATCCAACCCAGTTCTGAACTTCATCAACACCTTGTAGGGAACGGCGTTGTCCCGTACTCCAGTCTCTGGGCTAACATTGGGGAGCTGGACAGTACTTCCATCAAACGACCTTCAAATACAGTCTCAGCGGGACCAAAAACTTACCAGGCATCTGGTACATTTAGACACCAGTGTGATTGTGGGCGACGATTCTGACCCGATCGATATTTCTTCCCAGTTATCTTCTGCGAAGGGCCCTCCACCATGAAAGACGATGTTAGGCCTGAACCTAGCACCATTAAAGGAAAATGGGTGATTAGTCGGTTCTTCCTTCTTTTGACGGTGAGATCATAGAGTCAATTTAAGAATGCGTAAAAGCCAAAATAGTCCAAATTGATAGCAAAGAAATCGCGCACACACCTTTCAATGGGCACGTTGTCGGTGCTCCATCGCGCATCTATACCTTGGGTCCCAACGTTCTTTCGAAGCACAGACTCAACCGCAGCGGTGCTCTCTTCTGAGAGAACCAAAAGAGGATACATGTCTTGGTATTTTGAGGTCGCCTCGAGGTTTGGAAAATTCGTCGTCGGCGCGACTTGTCGCGGCTTAGGACCTTTCGCTACAAGATGCACCGGTTTCTCAAAGAACTTGGATAAGATAGCCGACGCCGTCCCTTTAGGCCCAGTAGTAGACTCGCATATGTAGCCATCCAGAGGAAGAAACCCGGGCCAGAGGTCGATTTCTGGCAGTCTATCAACCAAAAGCTAAGTGGGAAACAATGCACACGTGTATGAGATATCAATATGCAGACTTACGAAGTCCATGTCCTTAGAGTTGCCTCTGAGGGCCGCAGCGGGACGGAGAAGGACTCGCATCCCGAATCATGCGGAAACGAGACCTTCAGGGTCCCGTCTTTCTCAATTGTAGGCGTTATGAGGACCATCTGATGCACCAAAGATAAAAGCGTGCTTCAAATCAGTGCTGGACGTGTTCGACAACATACCTTCGGCACTTCTCTTGCGGTTATGATTTTAACCCTTGCGGCATCGATGATGGACCATATCCTATCATTCTTTGGCCGTGGAACTTGTAAATTCAAGGTGCGCACAGGGCATGCAAAACGCAAGGCGCACCTCTATCCCTTCGGTTGTGTATCTCGCGCTAGGGACAGATATACCCCTGCAGCTCTACGAACGTTGCGGCACAAGAATATGAATTCGTCAAATACAGCAAAGTCCAGCCTATGTACGTACCTTGATGGGGTGGATTAAAATCTTCGAAACACGCACATCACCAGGCGAAGGAGGCGCCGCAGGCATCCCCATATCCTCTTTCTTCACAATAGCACAAGCAGCAGCCTTAGCGGTGGTATCGCCTAATGGACTTCGAACAGATGTCGGCTTTCGCGCAGTGCGCAGACCAAGAACAATGACGGTAAAAGACAACAAAGCTGCGAAAACCGTCGTCCACGCATACGCGTATCCTCCCAGGACGCGCTCCACCACATGGGAAACTTGGGTCGCACTCGGCGACATAGATTTGGAAAGCTCGGGCGAGCAGAGGCGCGTTAAATAGGCAGTTTTTGGACTCTTGCAATTGCAATCGAGATCCGTTATCGGTTGATGACTGTCAGGTTGGTCAGTCCTAATTGGAGGCTGGAGCCGCCAAATTACGAGTCGCCGGGCCTGCGCGTGAATTGGGGAAATCGAACGTGGATGGCGGGCGCCTGGTGGTGGTAGGAGCCTGAGGAGGGAGGCGGATGGTTGAACCAGAAAAATGTGAATTAATAAGGCGCGTTCATTGGGTTCTCACTGGAAGCGATTAGCGTCATCAGGCATGCCCATCATTTTATTCCTCCATCAACGGGACCGGCTTCCGAACCCGCTTCACCAGGCTTTCAACCTCATTTTGACCTTGAGTCTTTGCAAGCCGTCTCTTGGTTAAAATGAATTTCTATCCAAATCTCGAAAATATTTTCTGCATACAATTGTAAATACAATTGGTAGCCTGAGGGGCGGGCCTCCTACTAATTGTTCAAAGGCTGAATTCGCTTCAAAGCCGGCGCTTCTGCCCTCAAGCACAGGCTCCCAAAGGCTCTGCTCCGAGCCACCACCAATTCCCGCATTTCTCGCAGCACATTTAGTAATGAAGAGACCAGTCGAACGCTTCCGTCGGCCTCGGTCTGTGAGACTCGGAGTGATTATCGTCACGGTCAGAAGTATTGATGATTTATGAGGAACAGAGTAGAACATTTATAGATGTGTCAAGGGGAGAAGGTCTCAAAATTGTTGATAGTGTTCTTCGGTAGTCAATAGGTATACTTTTCTAGGAGGAGCAGTAGAAACTGCAATGCGCGCTTGAGCAGAGTCATGACCTCGCAGACAGATACTAAGTACGGAATTGGGTAGTTGTCAAGGAAAACTTGAAATTGTGAGTGTCGTAGCTCACTGGCTTTTATTGTTAAAATTTTAGAAGTTTGTCTCCAGAAAGATATAGATTAAGTAACAGCAACAATAGAGCAAAAACTTCGCTACAACACGACTCTAGTAAGTAAGCGCCCGCTGCGTTGAACAAATCGATTCTTATAAGAAGCGTAGATACAAGCAAGGTATTTGCTTGCCCCATATTCAACCTACCTATTGCTACCTGACTATAATGCCAATCAAATGAATTTGCAAGTTGACCGTGGACGCGTTGATGTCAAGGCAGGCCTCCTGCTTCCAGAAATATTTTCGTATGGTAAACACATAGAACTTTCTAGAAAGTAGAGTGAATTTGAAATTGATGCGCGTTATCTGACCAAAATTCAAGCCAATACTAGATCTGATTCTGGAGAAGTTATTAGAGTGCGGAGATTTTATTTTGAAAGCAACAAACTGTTCAATTTCCATATTATAAGTACAGTATTCACAGAGAGCTCAGACTATATTTTCTGAGGGAGAAATTGTATGTAAGTACTCAGCTATCTGCATGTTTCTGCGCGATGATGAAAGGCTGGGTTCTATTTTTAACTTGACAAAGGGAAAAAGCGCGGTCACGTGCAACTCGTTACTCGATTTCCTGAGATTCCTCTTTCATCCATCATTGTCTGTCGAGGATGCCACTCACTTGGCAAAAGCCATCGCCCACGAAGCAACCATGCCTTTGCTTTGTTTGCCTCTGGGGCCCTATATAATGGCCCCGCTTGTGCACACCACTCCAGTTTTCCCCAACTCACCACCTTGCTTTCATTTTTCTCCATCTTCCCCCACTCATCATCATCATGTCGATCCCTGCTCACATCGACCTCTCTGACGCTCTCAGGTTCGCACGCTGCGGTGACCTTCCGGTATATACACCATCAGAATCTCCCGTCTATCCGACCCCTGCACACTCATATAAGCAGTCCTGGGCTGAAAGCGACGAATTGGACGGGGGTCACTTCGAGGAATCTCAAGGGCCCGACCCTATAACTTACGAATACAAGACCGACATATTCAGTCCAATGTACTGGGCCCAAGACGGGTTCGACGTATACCCTAACGAAGTGAATGCCACCCTCGAAGAACTCAGAAACTGCACCATCCGCAGTGAATCCCTCGGAAAGAAATTTGGCAGCCGGCTGCCTGACGATAAGGAGATCAGGGCATTCCTCAAGAAGACGCCTCTGTACCACTCGCGCCATGAACGATGGCACCACCTGCCGGCGCAATGCAGGGACGTGCGCGAGCTGTACAGGCCTATGCGCGACGTGATCGACGCGGTGTGCGAGGCCTTCGGTGACGTCCACACCCGCCCAGTCATGGATTCATTCCACATTCCACCCTCCGCACTCGAGTTCAGAACCCAACACCAAGAACGTGGACATATGTACCGGCTGGAGCCTCTTAAGCGTCTACCGCACTTCATGGCCCTTGGGTTGGAGGGCTCGAACTTTGGCCCGATCCCCTCGCCCTTTGAATCAGGGCCCTCATATACATCTATGATCTCGCCGGTCGAGCTTCAGATCGACGCAAACTTGAATTACAACAGCGATCTTTCGCAACTGGCGCTCTACGCTCGGTGAGTTCTCGCTAGTCTCTTTCATTCATTGCAAGTTTGCTAATACTTTTTCTCCAGGCAATGCTTCATATGCCAAGGCAACCGCACGTTTGTATATGCGCTCCTGATGACGGAAACCCATGTGCAACTCTACGTCTTCGACCGTAGCGGCGTTTGTCACTCATGCCCGTTGAACATCCATGAATGCGCCGTCGATTTCGTCAGGATGCTCCTGGGTGTCTGGTCCCCAGAAGACCAACACGTCGGCTTCGACACGTCGGTATACTGGGAACAAAATGCCGGCGGCGTATGGGATCGATACGTCGAGAGCTTCGACGAGGATGGCGACGAGCACAGCTACCGCCTGTCACCGCCGCATCCTACGATGTCCCGGTGGTACGTTGAAGGCAGAGGGACTACGTGTTGGTTGACCACCGACGATGGACGGGAGCTGCTGATCAAAGACTCCTGGCGAGACGTGGCGCACAGCTCTGAGTCGGGACTGCTGAAGGGAGCCCGAGGCCTCCGGGGCGTCGGGCAGATGATCGCGGCCGAGCAGGGAGAGTGCATCTCGACGCTGAGAGGGATTCCGCCGCGTCCACCCAATTTCGTAGATCGCCGGTTCAGCAGGACAATCCTGCAGAACTACGGCCCAGCAACCATCGCCGACTTCCAAAGCCGCACTGACTTGCTGCTGGGGTTGAGGGATGCCATAGCGGGTGTGTGGATCTTTCTTCTCCAGTTTTGGTTTTTTCTGGGTTTCTTATGTTTGGGTGCACGCAGGGCACAAACGACTATGGGACGCCGGAATCCTGCACGGCGATATCAGCGTGGACAATATCCTGTTGACGTCGCGCAGATTTCCGGGGGAGAGTGGAGTCCTCATCGATTTGGACATGGCTATGTGGGTTGACCCAAGCCGTGCGCCGGGACCGGTGGTGTTCCACAACATGGTAAGCTGTTCGCTTTTTGTGTATTGTTTTTCAGTGTCTAACTTATTTTGTTTTCATAGGGAACGAGGGCGTACGTGTCGCTAAATGTTCTGGAGTCTTACCCTACCCCTCCAAGGACATTTACGCGTGACCACCTCGACGACCTCGAGTCGTTCTATTACATGTTGTGCGACATCTGCTCAACATTTACCGGACCCGGCCAGCGCCTCCCCAAGCCTGACTTCATCCAGCAATGGGAACACTACGACACAAAAACTGCCGCAGCATCAAAGATGGGCTCCCTTCTCTTCGCCGCCTATGAGCCAACGCCATACTTCGGCCCAATCTTTGAGGAGCTGCTCGATAGGTTGCACGCCTTCTTCGCGAAGACGGCGGGGCGCAAGCGGGTTGATGTAGCGCGCAGGAGGCACACGGGAGCTCTGGCGCCCTCGTGGTACGATCTGCAGTTCACGTCGGCGGAGGATTACGCCACGGTGTTGCGCTTCATCGACCAGGCGATCTACGAGCTGCAGTTTGGGAAGTATGTGTCGGCGGGAAGCGCTGCTGCGCAGGTCGCGTACTGCTCGAGGGTGCTTTCGCTGGCTGGCCTTGTGCCGTTGCCTGCGCGCCCTGCGAATGATCCCCCGCTGAACACGGTGAGGTATTCGAACGCGAGGAAGAGGGCTTGGGATGACAGCATGGAGCAAGACTCTCCGCCGAAGAGATTCAAGATGAACTAGGCGTTGGGTCTTGGTAATTTATTCTATTTTTATTCTATGTTTTTTCTTCTTCTTTCGTTCTCTTTCGTTCTTTGTATTTTATTTGGACTCATCTCACCAACATCTTACTTGCAGATTTTAGAATTTAGATCTAACGTCTTGTAAAAAACTCTGTACTCTAAATTTACTGGAATCTAGCCTGGAATCATTGGATCAAAAAATCTGTGCCAGCAAACAAAAGTTGTGGATCCCCAAATGGGTTGACCCAGAATGTTGCGTCGCGCTTCGCTTTTAGACGCGGCAGCTTCTTCGGGTACGATCGGGTTGCAATTTAGTGTGGTATGAGAGGAAAATTCTCTTTAAAAAAATTCGAGCATTGGATCAAAAAATCTGTGCCAGCAAACAAAAGTTGTGGATCCCCAAATGGGTTGACCCAGAATGTTGCGTCGCGCTTCGCTTTTAGACGCGGCAGCTTCTTCGGGTACGATCGGGTTGCAATTTAGTGTGGTATGAGAGGAAAATTCTCTTTAAAAAAATTCGAGCTGTGAAGCAAAAAAAGCGCAAAAGTCCTCATCCTTGCGAGATTCTGCTCTGCAATATGAAAGGAGGGTCGCCTCGGAACGAGCGGGCTGTACCAAGCGGGCTCGGCATTGGACGGGAATCACCACAAAAGGAAATTCCCTGTAACGGATGCTCCTGCGACAAACCTTCATCCACATGTCGTCTCAGGTCCAGAATCTGACCTTCAGGCGGCCTACCAACGTCCCGGCGAAGCCAGAGGCTGCTCCTGCTCCAAGGCATGGGGGTATCCTGCAAGACCAGCTTCGAAGGTGCGCTCGTGAATGGCTTCTACACGACTGGGCGTTGACTGGCGTGCAGGGCACAGCGCCGACCATGGGTTCCGTCGTTCTCGCTGGCCGTACGTGTCCTTCTGCTGATTCGGATTGCGGGTGCGATGTACGCGAATATCAGTGACTGTGATGAAGGTCAGTTTTGCAGCCAGTTGTTTTGTAAACGCCGCGTTAACCCGAGTTCAGTGTACAACTTTTGGGAACCTTTACATTTCCTCGACTACGGCTACGGCTTTCAGACATGGGAACTCTCCCCGAACTACGCTCTCCGAAGCTGGGCATACATCCTTATACACTTCTTCCCGCCACACTTTGGAAAGGTCATCTTGCCTGGTGACAAAGTGCGTTACCACATTGGTATCGCTAAGGGATACTAACTTCGCATCTAGCGCGCTGCTTTCTTCGCTCTTCGTATCTCTTTAGCTGTCATCTCTACGCTCGTGGAGGCGAAGCTCTTCAGGACTATTGTGGAAAGGATCAATGATCGGGTTGGGCGTTATTATTTCTTTTTCATGGCTTTCAGCGCCGGCATGTGGAGTGCATCTGCAGGTGCTTCGTCTGTTTATGATTGGGACGCTTTAAACTGACAAACATGTAGCGTTCCTTCCGTCGACCTTCGCGATGTACACCACGGCATTCGCCCTATCCTACGCGTTCACCCCGGTCAGCTCCAAAAATGCCCACCGTACCCTTGCCGCCACATTGTCATTTGCCGTTGGCGCCATAGTGGGATGGCCATTCTCCCTGGCACTCGCCATCCCCTTCGTATTCGAGGAGCTCTTCGTGTATGGTGCCGACATCGTCACCCCCGACGCGCGTATTTCCTGGTTCACCAACCGCGTCACGCGTCTTATCGGTGCGGGCGTCGCGGCCTTACTCATCTTCGTCGCCGTCATCGGCATTGACAGTCTCGCTTATGGCAAACTCGCCATCGTCCCCTGGAATATCGTGCACTACAATATCTTTGGCGGTGCTGAGCGCGGGCCAGAGCTGTATGGGACTGAGCCATGGGACTTTTACATTCGCAACTTGATCCTGAACTTCAATTATATCCCGCTCTTGGCTCTCGTGTCCCTCCCTGCCCTAGTGATTTCGTTTTTCGTTGATCGCAGGCGACTTGGGATGTACACGCCTGGTCCTAATCAGAGCTCCCCGTTCACTATTTTGGCATTGAGGCTAGCACCATTCTATCTTTGGTTCGGAATTCTCACATTCCAACCGCACAAAGAGGAACGGTTTATGTTCCCCGCCTACCCCGTCCTATGCTTCAATGCCGCCGTGAGCGTATACCTCATAAGAGGGTGGTTGGAGGTCGCCTACATTAAGTTCACGAAATCTCCTTACCGAGTGAGCTTCAACCAGTCTACCATCCTCGCCCATGACTGACATTTACAAACTCGTAGGCTTCCCAAACATCTATTTTCAGCAACTTGACCTTCTCCCTTGTGGTGGCGACTTCAGTCATCAGCGTCTCCCGCATCGTGGCTCTCTATCAATACTACCATGCACCCCTGGGTATCGCCTTTGAGTTCCAAATCACCGAACTGCCCCATCTACTCAATGCCACCGGCCTGCTCCCATCATACCCCGAAGGCACCCACGAAGACGAGACTCCCCGCATCGACCTCACACCGATCAAAGAGCTAGAGCTGACGTTCTGCCTGGGCAAGGAATGGCACCGCTTCCCGGGGAGCTACCTCGTCCCCAATGGCATCAAGGTCGAATTCATCAAGAGCGAGTTCGATGGAATGCTGCCCCGCCACTTTGAGGAGACGCTCACTGCGGCTGACCAGGTTAGCGAGGGAGCTGTGAATGATACTGTGTTAATGCACCTTAATAAGAATTGGTGGTTGAGGCCGCAGAGCTCGTATGTGCCCCGGGATCTAAATGATTTGAACAAGGAGGATCTATCGCACTATGTGAATTCACCTCATCATTTTCGAAAGTATTATCTTTTTCTGATGTGTTCTTTCCCTTGATATAGGTTCCCGTGGAACAATGTGATTATCTCGTCGACCTCGACTTCCCCCTCCACCCCAGCACCTCTGCACTAGAACCCCGCTACGTGATCATGTCCGACACATGGGAACGCGTGGCATGCCAGACCTTCCTCGACGCGCGCCATTCATTCCTACTCACCCGCATGTTCTGGCTCCCTGGCGAGACGTGGCAGAGCAACAACGAATTCGGGGACTACTGTTTATTGAAGAACAAGGAGAAGGTGGATGCTAAGGTCAGGGAGGTGGCGAGGAAGACGCGCTGGGAAGCAAACTAATACGAATGAGATGGAAGGGAAGGAACAAGAAACTTGGAGGGACAGTGGAATGTTGTCAAAATAATTGAATACAAATGTTGTAGTTTGTATCGCTATATACCTATCGTAGAAAATTATAGTCAGTAGACATTTAATTCACACTTGTGAGGCTGTTTACTTTTTGCAGGGTTTTGGGATTTTTCCGACTTTTTTTGCCTTGACCGTGGCATCACCGTGCTGACGGACTCAAGATCGATCATAACGGGCGCTTAATGGGCGCCTACTTTGCCGCGTGCGGCCCGAGTTGCCCGACGGAATCTAAGAGCAGATTTTTGTTTTGACCGCCGACCTGAGCCGACTCACTCCAAACGATCACATACTGATGTACCAACAAGAGTTTCAATTATACTTATCAGAACACTTCGACTCCAAGTGATTAGAGTGCTAGTCTACTTAAAGTGGTTGTTATATGTGCAGTGTTCTGAACCTTGTCTATTATTTGTTTGCTCGCTGCTAGCAACCATTCTAAATAGCTTCCATTCCACCTCATGATGTTGATTCTGTTGGATTCTAGGTCTGCGGCCGTACAGTGGTATCATTTTCTAATTTCCTCCAACTTTCAGAGGTACTTGGTTGGGCAGAGAATTAGTAGAGTGCCATGAGATTTTATGTCTTTGTAGAACATCCTTATTTTAAAAGGGGAGATTCTTCTGTCTATAATAGACGTAGGCATTACGAAGTCGGAGTCTTTGACTTTTCTTTGTGGCTGTGATATACCAAAATTAGCTTGAAGTGGATGATTTCATCTAATCAGGCGTTGAGGCGTGTTTTACTCTACATGTTACGTCAAATACATCAAGATTCATTGAAGAAGAATGACGATATGACCCATTGACGACCATGTTGAACACCCCCGCTTCTTGGGTATATAAATCCTCTATCTATACCCTCACCAATTCAGCACCTATTACATCCATCACCTCTTCACTCCTCCCTACCCTCCCTAAAGCTTCTGAGCCCTCCCATTTCACATCGCTTGAATAAATTTACGGAAAAGATGTCGATATCACATGTTACTGTTGGTGTCGAGAAGTCGAATATCAACACTGAGTTGAATTCCTTTATGACTTTCAGTTTTTTGAATGGTAGGCTTGAACCCATTGACAACCCTTGTCGACAGGGACTGAAGAATTTCTGTTAGGAATATACACAGTGATTTACTTTGAAACTGCATTCATTTATTGTAAGTTTCCAATTAATGCACTAAGTACTCGAGCATTACATACTTACAAATGGATACACAGTTTCCAGGAAGACATATAGCCGCTGGCTAGTTCCTATAGCTGTAACAATGTTATATCTACTCTACATTATCTCATTTGGCAGCCAATGGTATCTTGCAAGATATCAGTTCGTCGATAATGGAGCCACGCGGCAGGATGTCTTCATTTCTCTATACGTCGTTCCGAATTGGACTTTCTATATATATCAAATTACGGTATATGGGGCCTTCGTGCTTTCAGATGGACTGCTTGTGAGTAATACTGAAACTCCACCATCATTTCGTATATAATTCACTACTTTCGTCAACAGATTTGGCGCTGTTTCTTCGTATGGAATCGTTCATTTCGCATTATCGCGACACCAGTTATCCTCCTCACTGCCGAAGCTGGTAAGCTTTGCCACTTATACCCAAAAAATACACTCATGTAATGCATTATCTTCTCAAGCTCTGTTACTAACCCAGCTCGTACTTCATGGAGTTTATAGTAATTCCAAAATTTCTAAGGCTCAAGCACAAACTTTCAACAACTTGCTATCTGCAGCATTCTTCATGACATTTGCCACCACTCTTACTTCAACCATCCTCATTGCATACCGCATTTCTTCGGTCTCAAAGCAAGGGGTTTCGGCAAGAAAGTTCAAGCATATAATCGATATAGTGGTCCAATCTGGTGTAGTAAATTCTGTCGCATTACTGACAATGGCCATGAGCGCTGCTATTGGAAACAGCAAAGTAGCTTCAAGTCCACAGCTCTACGCGTTTGAAAACTACACAGAAGCTTTAGTACCTATTTTGGTACGTGTCTTGGTTTTGGCAACATCTGTCTGCAATGAACTAACGCGCTTAAAAGGGCATTTCCACTACTACCATGGTTGCTCGTGTCGCATTATTAGCGGATGATACGACTTTTCCCTCAACTTCAATCCATTTATCCGGCCTTCAATTCAATGCGGGCTCTAACATTCAGCCTATAACTACTCACGCAACTGATGTCGCTCAACCGGTAAATGTGAACACAGCTCGCGAAGCACAAATAAATGAAGGCGGGGAGACGGCCGAAGAAAGAAAAACCATAGTAGGGGTGGCTTGAATATCGTTCTCTTGAATCCTGACATGATGATCTTTGATGTACGCGGAACTGAGTCCGAATGCTGTACTTTAAAATTACAGTCAGTAGATATTTATGTAGTTCACGCTACGAGTATGTTTTCCTATGATATCCCAGAATAAATAGGTTATTTATTCAGTGGGATACAGTCTCCAAGAATACATCTACGCGCAGCTGCGTTGTTTTAACAGCGGTTACAATGTTATACTTGCTGAACGATGTCACCTTCAGTACCCAGTGGTATCTCACAAAATGGCAGTTCGTTGATAATGGAGCCACGCGGGATGATATCTTCTTGTCTTTATATACCGTGCCGAACTAAGATCATTTTGCGTATGAGACTCCTGCGTACGCTGCCTTTTTAATCTCCGATGGGGTTCTTGTACGTGCACCATCTTTATTGCCGTTTCGCATTTAATTTATGAATTCCGCCTACAGATTTGGCGCTGTTTCTTCGTTTGGAATCGGTCAATTTTCGTCATATTACCACCACTAGTTCTCCTCACCGCCGAAGCTAGTAAGCTCTACAATTATATGCATTGAGAACTCACTCATGTTTTCTTCCTCTCTCAGCTCGTCCTTCACGGAATATACGCTAACTCCACAATATCCCAAGCGCAAGCCAGAACTTTGAACAACTTGCTATCGGCATCCTTCTTTATGACATTCGCCACCACTCTAACCGCCACCATCCTCATCGCATGGTATAGTTGAAGAGAATAGGGTAAAGCGGGCAGGGTATAGATTGCATTAACTGAGATAATGCTGCGTGTAGGAGATTTCGCGTATTGAATTTAACTTGCGCGTCGCGACGCGTCAATCACGTGGATGGTGTCAATGGATTTCCCGTTTTGGACAGGAGACTTGAACTGCACTGCGGCCCCGTTGGTTTTCCCATGGATAGGCTGGGTAGATTTGTCAGAAAAGAATGAAAAAAGAATTCAAAAAAGGAAAGAAAGAAAGGATTTAAAAAAGCTGTAGAGGACAGTTTATACCTTTGAAATGGTGTTAGATCTCATCTTTATGAGCACGAAAAACTGCATTTTTTTTCGCGCGATGCGCGCTTTGAAATCAATGATACAGGGACGGATTTGAGGTGGATGCATATACTTTCATAGTCAAACCCACTTTATAGCTACAGAACATCATTTTAAAACTCAATTTTTCTTGACTACATTCTATGTACATAGAGCTTTTCAAATCTAATTTTCTCCGCCAGAGCAATAGCGATGCAGACACTGCACAAATGCAAATATGACGCGCGGCGACGAGGAGGGGTCACGGGGTCACGTGCGTGGCAGATAACTTTCAGGCCGTGTTATCTGCCATGGCCCTGTTTTCACCACCTTCGTCAACGCTGAAAAAATTCTGAATAGGCATAATTGTAAAAGACATGTATTGTAGCTTATATACGAAGTTTCGAATTTTTAGAGTTTCATATGGATGCATAATTCTTCAAATACACTCGAAAGTTATCTGCCCGGCAAGTTCCGTGGCAGATAACTACCCAGCGCAACGATGGGTAAGCCGCCGCAGGTTTTCCCATGGATAGGCTGGGTAGATTTGTCAGAAAAGAATGAAAAAGAATTCAAAAAAGGAAAGAAAGAAAGGATTTAAAAAAGCTGTAGAGGACAGTTCATACCTTTGAAATGGTGTTAGATCTCATCTTTATGAGCACGAAAAACTGCATTTTTTTTCGCGCGATGCGCGCTTTGAAATCAATGATACAGGGACGGATTTGAGGTGGATGCATATACTTTCATAGTCAAACCCACTTTATAGCTACAGAACATCATTTTAAAACTCAATTTTTCTTGACTACATTCTATGTACATAGAGCTTTCAAATCTAAATTTTCTCCGCCAGAGCAATAGCGATGCAGACGCTGCACAAATGCAAATATGACGCGCGGCGACGAGGAGGGGTCACGGGGTCACGTGCGTGGCAGATAACTTTCGGCCGTGTTATCTGCCATGGCCCTGTTTTCACCACCTTCGTCAACGCTGAAAAATTCTGAATAGCAGAATTGTAAAAGACATGTATTGTAGCTTATATACGAAGTTTCGAATTTTTAGAGTTTCATATGGATGCATAATTCTTCAAATACACTCGAAAGTTATCTGCCCGGCAAGTTCCGTGGCAGATAACTACCCAGCGCAACGATGGGTAAGCCGCCCCGTTGCGGCCTCTCTTTACCACAGACTTCCACACGCTGCGATTACGGCTCTGCTGCTACCCCGCATAACACTTATATATCTCGTCTCCGTTGTCCCATACTCTTTCCTCGATACCATGTGGCAGGCATCGGCAAGTGCTCATGCTGTTGCTAGACGCAGCAGCGAATCCACCGTGGAAATGCGGGCGCAACTCGACTCGACTGTATCGCCGAACGACCTGCTCAGCTTTCCGCCTGAGATTTTGCTACACATACGTGCGTCTTGACTGTTTCTATAACACTCTTGAGCATCATTAACAGACTCATGCGGCGAAAATAGTCTCTTACCTGGATATCCCGGACCTAGCCTTAATTGCACAAGTCGTACCAGCACTCGAACCACTCGCCAACGACCCCGTGCTGCAAAGATACCGCCTCCTCATCGTCTCTCCGTCCCGCATCAACCACAATCTGTTTGGGACGGGACCGCAGGGACAGGCGTTGCGCCCGACAGTGCCAGATCTGTTGCACCGCGGCGTTCTCAGGGGCATCGAGCGGCAGTATAGGATGGGCGCTTATTTCTATTCTAAGAGCGTACGTCGTCTATCCCCTCCCACATGGCTTGTCAAACATTGACATAGAACAAGCTGACGATCTCGTTTCTCTACAGGCGATCATACAGTACGAGAACGGACGACAGCTCTCACGCCGCCTGGCGTCGAACGTGTTGGCCTCACAGCTCCGCAAGCGAAAGACCAACGCGAAATCGCTTGTATGCTCTCCATATACACGCCAGATATGCCCCGACGGCGAGTCGTTCTCGCCGAACGTCGCACGCTCTCTGTTGCCCATCATGCGCCAGCTCAAGTGGTCGCTGCAGCGCGACAGGCTCGCAAAGGTCTTCAAGGAGAGCGGCGTGCGCCTAGGTGTCGGCGCGTGGTTGGCGAATGGAGAATCCGGACGGAGGGTCCTGCTTGATGATGAGAAGATCAGGTTGGCGGTGTGTCCTGATATTAGGAAGACGCGTGGGTTCTTCGAGCGGTTGTCGAAAGCCTGAACTTGGCGGAAGGGAATGTTGGACTTTTGGTGACTCGTCTTATTCTCTTGGATCGTTTTCGGTTCTTGAACCTTCACAGTATATCTACCACCTCCAGTCTCTATACGTGTATCCAAGGACAGAACATCTTTACCCATTTCTATCTGAATGTAGCCAGCCTACACTGACATTAGTTCTATCTTGACACCACTCTTCTCCTGTACTAGGGCTCGATCTTCTGTAGGCAGTACTCTGTTGTTTAATATGTATGCTGTACTTTCTCTCGAATCTGTATTGCGCTGTACTTATTATTGATTAACCAAAGCGGACGCCATCCCCGAAAATGATCCAAAAGTTGCTACATCTATTAGAGAGAGCAGTCTACGATATTGCTACCAATACAACAGTATCCAAATGCTAGTATTACAACAGTGTTTATCCCAAATTAAAGCAGCTACAGGAAGATTATACAACACAATGACCCAAAGGAAAAAAAGATAAATACAGATAAAAAAAGATAAATACGCGTGCATGATGACCAAAGAACTTCTCCCAGCCTACATCCGAGCACTCAAAATTGATTGGGTGGAGCATATAGCGGAGTATATGATGTGGACGCATCGAGAGTTTTGCTGCCTACATTTCCCCAATATATTTTCCTTCGTCAACCGAAAAGGCAGACCGCGAAAACAGTAACATGGGACTAACAAGCCCTCTACGCGACATGTACCCCCAACGAACGGCGTTCAGATCCTCCGAACAACCAAGCTTGATAGGGAGAAGCTTCCGGCGGAGTAGAGTACATGCATGCAGCACGAGCGGAGGATATTGCCAATGCTTGATTGTTGTCCTTCCAATCGACGAACGATGGCCTAGTAGAACATCGTCATGGGATGCAACAGGAACCCGCTTTGCGTCGAGTATTCCTGCTCATCATCTACCTCCGTCTCGGGCTCCACAGTGCTCTCCTCCACAACTGCCTCCACAGGTAGATGAGCCACATCGGCGCGATGCACGACCTTTGAACTCTCATGCTCGACCTCAGCGATCGCTTCGTCGACCGCGAGCAGCACCGTAGCATAGTCCTTCTTAGCGGAAGCACCGAGCTCGTCCCAAGTCAGCGCTGGCAGCCCAACGCTCTCCCTCCGGGTGACCTCTGCCAGCTTACGGCCAACCGCCTGCGAACAGAAGGCACGGAGCTTCTCCAAGAGTGTCTCAAAGGCAGAGCCGAAGTACGGCGTCGGCTGGTAGGCGGGGTACAGGAGGTTGCTCATCTTCGAGAACACGGCCGCCTCCTCGGAGCCTTTGTCCCAGTCCTCGACGAAGCCGGGCTCGAGCAGCTGTTCCCCGGGCGCGGTGAAGGTCGAGCAGATGTGGACCAGGAGGTAGTAGAACGACTCGAGGTCGTCGAGGTAGTCCCGGGAGAAATTCACCCGCGGCTTGCGATGCGATTCGAGCACGTTGACGGACTGATACATGCGCATTCCCTTCAAATATATTTGGGTGAGGTAGACACAAATAATATGAAAAAGAGATGCCTACGTATTTGTGGAACCCCCGACTGACAGCGACTGGGCTGCCGATAACCCACATCGCCAGATCGAGGTCGATGAGGACCCCTCGCTCGTCCGAAGGTGACTCCGGCGACAGCAACAAGATGTTTTCCCTGTTGATATCGCCGTGTAGAATGCCATTGTTCCACAAATTTTGATGGCCTTGAAAGCGGAAAGACATCAGCAGTCAATTCAGAAAGAGGATAAAAAGAGTTCAGCACACCTATAATGGCATCCCGGAGCCCATACAGGAGGTCAGTCTTGTTCCTGAATTTGTCGATAGTCCTATTACCATAATCCGGGACGATGATCCTGCTGAACTGTCGGTCCACATAGCTCGAGTCTTCCGGGATAAATTTGCGCAAGAGCGAGATGTACAAGCCATCTTGCATAGCGATTATCTGGCCAACACCGCGAAGACCTCTCGCGCTGTCCAAGTACTCCCACTCGCGATCGCGGGACACATCTGGCCAGGCCTCCTTGATCAACAACCGTTGTCCATCGACGATCGTCGACCAGACAGTAGTGCCCCGTCCTACGATCCACCAGCGGATGTAGATGGGGGCGGGCTTCGCAAGACGGTAAATCTTGGTGAAACCTTCTTCTGTCAAGCTTCTGATATACCGGTGCCATGCTCCGTGCCCGTCCTTTTCCCAATAGACGCTGGTGTCGAAACCAACCTCGCTGTCGTAAGGCGACCACACACCGAGCATCATCCTGACAAAATCGACAGGGTGCTTGTGGAAATCGAAGTCCTGAGAGTAATAGGCGCCGCTGCGATCGAAGACGTAGAGTTGTGCTGCGCGCTCGGTGATAAGGACCGCATAGACGAAGAGTCGGTTGTGTTGGCGTAGGAAGCAGTTCCTATTCAGCAGCGTATCAGTAAGGTCGAGAGGAAGTCAAAGGTCAACAGGATCTTACCGGGCGTAATGTGCCAGTTGGGCAAAATCGCTCAGGAAGTCCCGTTGTGAATCTATTTGAAGTTCCACAGGAGAGATCATGGCGGCATACGACAGACCTCGCTCAGAATCCGGTGCAAGACTACCAAAGTTTGAACCTTCGAGTCCTAGAACCGACATGTGGGGGAGCCTCTTCAACGGTGCGGTGCGATATGGACTTCGCTGTGGCCTGGTGAAGACGAGACGGTGTGCCGGAATGTGGAAAGAGTCCATGACAGGGCGTGAAGGGAAGAAGCGCCGAACGAGAATATCCATTATCGCGCGGATGGGAGTGAACAGTTGACGCACATTGGTGCACACCTCGGGTACACCTTCCCATCGTTGCATATGATGATCGTAGATATCCGTATGGTTCAAGAACGTTTTGATTTCGCGATCAGAGACGATTGGTCTGGAAAATGCTGTCTTCTCAAGCATTTCCTCCTGATGAATAGACCCGTTGAATTCGTTTATCGTGGTAGTGACCTCGTCTTCATAGATGACTGCCCCGTCTTCGGCCCAACAGGGAGGGCTGAAGGGATCGTATTCGCTCCCCAATTCCGAAGGAAAGCTGTGGCTTGATGAAGAAGAGTCCGATGAAGAACATGAAGTGTGGAAGGCCGAGGTAAGGGGTGTGTACCGTGGTGTGATGTCAGATACCACCGCCCTTTTAGGACCAGGCAGAAAAGTCGACCCCATTCTCGTCGAGGGGGATAAAAGAGGTTAGGGTAAAAGCAGGGCCGTTTTATGCTGTTCTGGATGTGCCAAGGAACATGGCCACCAGGAAACCAAGTGGCGAGCGCCATGCTGCTGTTTGGTAAGGCCCTAGGGCCCGCAGTGACGAAAAAGTCCAAATCGCAAAGCAAAATCGTGCGCAGGCCAAAATCGGCCACACGTGATCGCGCGCCTCGCTTTGCCTAAAAATAGATCGTGCCACTGAGTTGCGGTTTGCGATGCCTTGGGCTGAGGTTGTGCGCATAATCTCTCGAAAAAATCATTGATGCACTTTAAGATACAAAATCAAGTCTTTGAGCTGGATCACTCAATTTTTTCAAGGAAATTTACCCCACCTCTGACAAGTTAGGAGTTCACCGGGAGCAGGCCTTCGTGGCGGCCTATAAAGCGAGGCACTGCATGAGAATGTTCTTTCCACCAAAATATCATATTCATCTTCGAAGGCCTTTGTGTATCCACCTGGATTTTAGCCAACTTCCTAGTATCCATCTACTCTTCAGTGGCACTGGCCATCTGGACTACCAGCATGGCGAGCATTGTCGCTGACTCAATTAGCCACTGAGGCGCGGTAGCGGAAACCTTCAAGGCCCGATTTTAAATGAGGATTGAATGAGGATCTTCGAATTTAAAGACTTTCACCAGCTAGGGCTTTGCTACTAGCACAGAGACTAGCAGCCGTCTTTGAATATTACACTGCCCCAAAGTATCTGTATACCTGTAAAGCACCTTGATCGCTTTGTGTGCATTAAATTTGGGTCAGAGGTCAGATCGATCAGATCTAGTGCGTCTATCCTACGCGATTTCGACGCACCTCCAGTTTTCGAGTGAAGATGGTTTGCCTAAAGGGGAAATAACATTGACCACAGTTTTTATTCCCACGCCTCACCAACTGTGAACGGTTCCGACGCGTTGCGACCGACATTCAACTTACAGTATCTGACCACCAACTGCCTGCTCGCATTCTAGCTTAAGATGGACCAGCAATCACCCAAAAATCGGACATTTCTCCAATCGTGGCTCGGTAAGATCGGCTGTCTTGCTGTCGAAACAGTGCTCTGAATCGCGTTCACTTTCCCCAGCTATTCCTGCACGAACACGCCTCATCATATCGCTTGGGGCCTGCGTAGTTGGCGCAACCGGTATCATGGTCTCCGATTTCCTGGAACAATCCACCATCGCTGCACAAAAGGAGAAGGAACACACACACTCCGACGCGCCCACCTCTGAAATGTCGTGATTTGCAGTGATGACACATATGCGGAGTAATTGGAGAAGGAAATATGGTCACTCTGTCCTAGGATCTCTGTATTATGCAGGCTGGTATAAAGGGAAATCCGACAGTACCCAACAATCCAAATGAACGTAGCAATATATGGAAAACATAAACGAAGTCAACGATGCAATCCGAATACCATTCACCGCTGGGCCCATGAAGCAGGAGTCGGACTTTCATCCACTGTTCTCCCGGAGGAGGCAATATGCGTCCCTATCCCAATCGTATCCCGCAGCAGGTCGTCACCCAGCATACGCAGCTCCCCAGTCGGGCCACGATGCGCCATCCTCTGGTTAGGTGCCAACCCAAACAGTGTCTCTTCCTCCGGCTCGTCATACTGGCCTGCACCGATCATGCCCACGCGCTGCGTCTCGAACCCGTCAAAGGACTCATCGTCGTCATCGAAGCCGTCATCTTCTACGACCGGTCCTGCCTGCGCGAACGGGTGAACGGGGATGATCCCTGTCGTTCCGATCACGTCCTCATCCGCGAGAGAATCCACGGAGTTATTGGATGAATCAAAGGAATTGTCGCCGTCGTACTGCCCGAGTACACCTTGGGAGGCCATGAGGAACGCGGCGGATGGGTGGGCGGTATTGTTGATCTCGTCCAAGTCCAAGGAGTCGTCGAGGTCGTCGTGCTGCCCGTGCATCTGGTTATACATGGGCGTTGCTGGCTCTGAAGGCCCCGGTGAATAAGAGTGCTGATTTTGGGAGTGGAAAACTGGCTGTCCTCCTGAGGAGATTGGAGGCATGCGGGGGCGGATGCGTAGGCCAGGTGTAGGCATTCCAGGTGTATTGCCAACGTCTGGACGAATATCATTGCGGATTCGTTGAATCATATCTTCTAAGCTCGAATCTTTCGTGATGTTGCTGCTGCTGTTGCTGTACTCGTTTTCGCGCAGATAGCGTGATAGCGAGGGCGGTGTCGGGACGGTGCTCATGCTTGAATCATAATACCCGCCGCCATGCGTACCGCCTGTCTTATGTCCTCCACTTTTGTATTGTGCGTCTCGTAGCAGGTCGCGTTGGATGCGTGCAGTGGCATCCCGCGCCGGTGTCTGCCCAAGCTTTATCCGTTCGAGTACCGCTGAAGATCTTGGAGGTCGTGCAGGAGACATAAGAACGGGAGGGGACATGCCGGGAGGTAAGCCATCGAAAGAATCGTCGTCGTCATCGTAGGAAGTTGTAGGATTTAAAGCTTTCGTTGATTTCCCTTTCTTTTGTGGCGTCAAAACTGAAGGATCGCGGAGGTCAACGACTCCGCTCCACTGGGCAGGAGATGCTTCTGCAGATAGGTATGGATTGAGCTTCTTGTCGATTGTGGGCGTCTTCGGTTTCCTGAACTTGAGTGGAGAGACTGGCTTGTTTTCGAACGTCGAGTTATCGCTTGTTGAATAGAGGTTATGGCGGAGGACGTTGCGCAACAAAGGATGTGATGTATCTTTGCCCTTGCCTTTCTCAGAGGCAGGCAATATGCTCGCGTCTTCTGGTCTGAATGTGCTATTTATTGATTCGTCTTGGTTTACGGAAGGTGTGGCGTGACTTCCAGACTGGGATGGTATTAAGCTGTCTTCTGCTGTCGCGTCCGAGAAGTTGTTGATTTCGCGATTTAGACGAACAAGAGGCGATTCCAAGGATGGTGTCCATGAAGGTTGCTCAGAAACCTCATCTCTATAGGTTCCATTGTTTGACTTCCCCAATCTCGAGATAGCAGGCGTGGAGGAGAATGCGCCCTGGCCGGGGAGGAAAGATGTTTCGCTGTTCACTGTGCTCGTCTCGTATACGCCTTGATCCTGCTGAATTGTTAGGTTTTGAGGTGTGTTATCATTATCTTGTTGATCTTGTGAAGATGATTCAGTCTCTTCGCCTTCAGATGGGGTTTCATTGACTGTGGAATAGTCATCCATGGTTGGAATCCGTATCTGAGCTGCTTGTTCATAGAATGATGTCCAGAACTTGTCGTAGCGTGTCAGCGTCGAATTTCGTACATAAAAATATACCATGCACACCTTGGCAGCTTCCCTAACAGGCTCAGTTCCTACAGCGTAACGCTTCACAGCCGGCAGAAGCTTCGTTGCCAATGCATGATGGATTTTGGAGAAGTTCTCGTCGATATTCTGACATTCCGTAAGATCAGAGGTTGTAAGAAGAGCAAGGACAAGCAGACCTGGAGCTTAATGGTGATCAGCTGCTCTATTTGTTCTATTTGATCCGTCGTTGAAGCCTCAGTGTCCAAGCCAGGAATGACGATCGAAGCTGGTTCTGGATTGGGCGTCCATCTTGGTGGATTGGGAGGTATGGATTTGCGAGATGTAGACATGATGTTGCGTTGAGTTTGGGCTTCTATCCCTCGAGATCTAGAGAGTGATGACCTGTACCGATTTTTGACCGAGAGAGCGTCCGCAGAACGTTTGGTGTAGGTAAACGTTCAAGAAACGTTGATACTCCCGATTTGGTAACTCAAAACGCGAAACGCGTGATATCCGCGTGACATGCGCCCGCTGTAATTGGTATACTACGCGTGTAGTCGCGTCGCAATTTGAAGAGATTTCGCTTCTACGATGATATTGGGGATTGAGAGCTCATTGACTGAATATTCCTGCTTTGCATGGTGCAATGCGAAGAGAACTTTGTATGTTGCTTTTATGATCAGATGCCCGGATAACTGGCGTCCAATAGCCTCGCCATGAAGCCAAAGGGAGAATTATGCAAGACATGGGGCGTCTTTAATTATATAGCAGCAAATCACAGCGCGAACGGGGAATTTCCTTCTTGCTTTTTCGAACGAAGTCATTGCTCCAGTTGATGATCGCCAACAAATCGTCAAATGGTCTGCGCGGCCCGTAAACTTTGACAGCAGTAGGGCGCCGAGTGAAGAATCGCTGTAGTAGCGGCCCGTTCAGCAACATTTAAAATTTGGACGCGGCCGGGGACTGTAGGAGTGATTGAGCAATTCAAGTCTTAGTCTAACGGATGAGAGCAAGGATCCAGACGTGGGCCGGAGCTTGTAGTCGGCTGGCCAAGTATTTGTCTACGCCGTCCAAGATACACAAACCGCTACCACCGTCACGGTATCAAACGTTGCAACTTTCCCGACTTTTCCCTTCAAAGTTCAAACTTTGTTCAAACTTCGGACATATCCTTGCTGTTCTACCCCTCTTCCATGGCTTCCGCTGCGTCAAACAACCAAACGAGGTCGGATAACTCGTGAATCCATTAAGGTTGATCACACTCCTGTTGTGAATTTTCGGATCGACACGGCTTCTCTGGAGTCATCAATATCTCTTCCTCACTGGCGCGGTGGCGCATGACCAATGATACCTGCTTCGAGCTGATATTTGGGATTCTACCCACATGTTCAAGGAAGTTGCGGTGACTGACTTGAAAGATAGAAGCGTACTGGACGCAATGGCTATAAAATGGGCAGTTTGGTAATTATGTAGGTTCTTGTCAACGGAACAATTGTCGTGTTCATAATGACACAAATGTAAGTCGACATACACGTATATGCGCCTCCAAAGTATTTGACAAATGCCTTTTAGGTTGCGCCTATTTCGTGGCTTAGCTGCTGCCTTCACTCTCGTCTATCTATCTCAAACCGCGTTGGCACAGTCCGGTACACTAGGGCTAGCCGATGGATTCCTTTCCTTCAACACATCTACCTTCGCTATTCAGCTCGTGAAGGACTCGCAGACTTTGTACTCTCTGAAGCCCCGGGCCAACAATTCACCTTTCGACTTCATACCAGCAGATCAAATGGCATTGCGTCAAAACAATGGAAACTACCACCTCGGCGACATTACCTTCCGAGTTCGGAAAGTGGGATCCACAACTTGGATTAACGGAGATAGTTCCACTGCTCGCAAACCTGTCAATGCTCTTCCTATATCGGGATCTACTCTTGCGGCTGCGGACCTCACGCCTACTCTTCCTTCAACTTCGTTGTTGAACATCAGGCGGCAGTGGGTCCTGAATAACAACCAATTACAGCTGCTTTTCGTGGTCCAAAACCCATTAACAGTTGCCGTCGAAATTGGGGCTTTGGGTGCGCCATTGGAATTCAACAACGTATGCGTATAACCTTTGAATATCTTCAATGGTACTGACTTGTTTCTAGATTTTTACTGGGAGAACAGCCGCTCAAACGAACGAACTCTGCAGTCTTTTCGATCCGTACATCGGCCAAGACGCGGGTTATGTCCAGGTCACCCCTCTTCTTGGAACGCTGCCGCCCTTAACGGTCGTTCCAGTCGGGAAATCTCCCTTGGAAGGCTGGAGATTCCTCCCTGAGTCCACAGCAGCGGCACCCTACTATCAATCGCAGACGTTTGAGGCTTTGTACGAATGGCAATTCCATACCCTTGCCTACGCCCAGAACGAATGGTCCAAGGTCACTCCCTGGAATGTGCCCACCTCCGCCACCTTACAGCCAGGGCAGTCTCGCACATACGGTCTCGAATTCCGCCTCGCTCCTTCTATTCGTCAAATTGAGCAGACTGTACGTGCCGCGGGTCGTCCTGTAGCCGCTGGTGTACCGGGCTATATCATTTCGGCAGACCAGACATCGAAACTCTTCCTCAACTATTCCTCACCCGTCCAATCAATCTCTGTGTCTCCTGCTGGCGCTCTCGCTTGGGCAGCTAACTCGAACGCCAAGTCGCCATGGGCCGGATACGATATAACCGCCAAATCCTGGGGCAGAGCTCGATTATCCATCACATATGCGGATGGTACGCTGCAAACGGTGCATTACTACCTCACCAAGGCAGCCACGCAAACGGTCAGCGATTTGGGCAATTTCTTGACGACCTCGCAGTGGTTCAATTCGACCACGGATCCCTTCAATAGGTCGCCTTCGGTTATTAGCTACGATCGGGAAGTCAACGCCATTGTATTGGACGACCCTCGCGCATGGATCCCAGGTCTGAGCGATGAAGCTGGTGCTGGATCGTGGCTGGCCGCTGCCATGAAGCAATTCGCTCAGCCCAACGCCGCCGAAGTCGCCAAGATGGAACAATTCGCGGCTAAAACTCTATTTGGTTCCATACAGAATACGGATGGTACGTTGGATTCATGCGTGCTTTTTATTTGACGCTCATTTTTTCCCATTAGGAACGGTCAAGAAGGCAGTCTACTTCTACCAACCGGCGCTCGTGTCTGGTTACACGTACCCTTCGTCGATAAACTGGGGCAACTGGTGGTCTTGGAACCAAGCCGCGTCATACGCGACAGACCGTGCGTACGACTATGTCCATGTTGCTGCGGCATACTGGGCATTGTACCGCGTTGCACGCAATTACCCCGACCTTGTCAAAACCCACACATGGCAGTGGTACATCAACCAAGCCGTCACCACCGTTATGACCATGACAAATGGACGCGTGGGCTACGCTGGGGACGGCCTCATGGGCGAGACTGTTCTATTATATCTGCTCAACGATCTCAAACGCGAAGGACTCACTGCGAACGCAACGGCAGTGCAGAATCGAATGAAATCCCGTGCGACTACCTGGGCGTCAGAACGCTATCCGTGAGTACGGAATATACGTATCCGGTTCATTGATCATTTATATCCCTCTTTCTCAGATTTGGATCAGAAATGGCATGGGATTCGACAGGTCAAGAAGGTGTATATGCTTGGAGCAAGTACTTTGGAAATAACGCGACGGCGGAGAATTCCTTAAACTCCATCCTCGCTTATCAGCCTCTCATTGCCCACTGGGGATACAATGGCAATGCTAGACGCTACTGGTAAGTCAATGTTACTGTTCTGTTTGCGTTCATTTGCCTATTGACTTGCCTTTATTCAAGGGATAATGTCTACGGCGGAAAATTGCAGCGTATCGAGCGCCAGATTCACCATTATGGCAGTGGCCTCAACGCTCTGCCCCTCATCTCTGAATTCGAATCATCCCCTTCCGACTTCTTCCTCCTCCGCGTCGGTTTCGCTGGTCTAAGTGGACCATTGTCAAACATCGATCAAGGCGGATTCGCAGCTGCCTCGTTCCACTCATTCGCTGACACTTTGAAGTGGGATGGGTACTCTGGCGACTACGGCCCCAATTTTTCCGGTCACACAATGGGTATGGGAACGTTCATCATCAACCATCCCGACTTTGGATGGCAGGCATTCGGCGGAAATGTCATTTCCACGTCTCCAACGATTCAGGTGCAAATTCGAGATTCAATACGCCGACGCGTGTATCTTGCCCCTTTGGGAGCGTTATTGACTCTGGATGCCGGAGCATTTTCTTTGGTCGAATTCGATCCAAAGACCAAGTCTGTCGCCTTGACCATCAATGCGGCCGCAGATGGCACTATCAGCGCCGCTGCTGCACCTAAGGGACGACTCGTCATAGAACAAAAGGCATCTGTTCCCGGTGTGGGTACCTTGATCCCACCTCCTGCGTTGGCCCGAGATGCTGGTGCATATGATATACCTTTTACGAATGGTGTAGGAAAGGTCGCATTGGTATCAAGTTGAAGCTCTTCGAAGTCGTGTATGTTCATCGCAGTGTATATACGAGTACGTAGTCGTCAAATATGTAAGTAATTGTCAGATGTGCTCGTTCATTAAGTTTATGGTGAAACAACGTCAATGGCAGTTTCAGAGCCGCGTTTCTCATCGTCCTCTCTTCCCAATTTCTGGAGAGCCTTCTCGTGAGCTTGCTCACTAAGGTGAGGCTTCCAATCTGCTGAACGCCAAGGCTTGACCTCGGCTCGGTACATTTCATCAACCTGTCAAGCTGGTAAGGTTGTGTGTTGAAAAAAAAATTGCAAAAATTTACCTCTTCCAAGGTGAGCCCTCTGGTCTCGGGAATAAAGAGGTATACGTAGACATATCCGAACAGTAACATGCCAAAGAATATTAAAAGAATCAATGGTCCGATCCTACAAAGCAACCATTCAGTATGGTGTGCATTGACTAAATTGTGTTGCAGTATATTTACCTGGCAGCTATTCTCGGAGCGAAGAACGACAAAAGGAAGTTCCATAACCTGTGAATATGTCAGCGAGAAAGTCGTTACAAAGACCTCCAAACAGACCAATTAGTTGCGCTACCCAATGCTATACTTTTGGGTCGGACACGAAGAGGGAAAGATTCGCCTAGAAAAGCTATCAGCGAGAATACGATGGCAGACTTTGTTTTGACTCGCCGAGATACACCCATCTGAGCAACGCAGATACATCTCAATTAAACAGGGTTACATCAAGATGGCTTGAAAACGCACGGTGTCGGGCCCCAGAATATGGAGAACGAAAAGACGTGAAGCACAGCAAATGCAATTAATGTGTCACCTATGAAACATGTCAATATCCACACAAAAATTAGCATTGTCTCGTCACATACCGCCTTGCTTATTCCTCGGGGTAAGCTGGTCCTTTGGCGTATTTGGGGGAGCCAAGGTGAAGTGCCCAACCAGACCAGCCTGTTAAAAGATTAGTAACAATCAGAAGATGAGCGCTCGTTACCACTCACGATGATAGAACATGCCGCTTCTAGAACGGCGCCAGTCAGGAGAGACTAGTTTTGTGGGTCTACTATAAATATAGGTTGTGTATGCTTTGAAATTTGAAGACGTACGCGGCGACGACCCCATGATTCAATGAGATGCTGCACTACTGCGTCAAAAGAGGCTCGGAATTAATGTGTATGCCACTCACCAGAGCGGGAACAGTACCGATAACCGATACACCACCCAAAATGACCTGAATAACGTACGGAGATAGTCTAAAGAACATTACTCGCTGGCTTCATAAATATGTAGATTACTCACTCAGTACCAGCGCTCTGGAAGAATGTATCGCCGTAGTAATCTGCACACCACGAAGATAATTTAAGTTATCAATTTACAGTCAGCCAAAGCAAACACCCACAATAGAAGTTCTGGCCGTTTAACTGTTGAATGAATTGGAGCATCATGCCGTTCAAAGTACGTTTCCAAAGGTGGTTTCTGGTTGAAAAACATTCGGCCCAAGTAGCTTTACCGCCCTCGTTCTCAGCATTGATAGCATACTCAAGCTCGCCTACAAGTTCGTCGACGAGGCCATCGTCTTCTGGAACACCATTTAGAGCTGCGATGACAGTCCGAGCCTCCTCGTGTCGTCCATTTCCAAGGAGGTGACGCCTACCCAAAGGTTAACGAACCGAAAGAGGAAATAATTAATAGTACTTACGGCGACTCGGGAAGGAAAAAGATACCCGACAGCAAAATGAGTCCCCAAACCAATTGCAAGCCAACCGGAACTCTCCAGGATGCTGAGTTCGCAATGCTATGAGTTGCAAGATCTAGGATATAACTTAAGAAGATTCTATTGGATCAAACGTTAGTGCGGTCAGCAGAAATTTAACATAGAACTTGACTTGCCCAATGATAATCTGAAGTTGATACAACACCAGCAACGCCCCGCGCAATGCTTTTGGGGCAGTCTCTCCATTGTATAATCTAAAGGCTATGTCATTAAGTTCATAATTTCGGTACCTAAGAGAGTTTACTTACGGTACGATGGCTGAAGGTAGATCGTTAATACCAAGCTAGAAATTCTGAATGAGCTTAGAACATACCTGACAGAGCGCCCACACCTAAACCAGCAATGAATCTTCCAATAGTCAATTGTACAATCGAGAACGTTGTTCCTGTCTGAATTGCCACTCCAACCGTGAAGATAGCCGACCAGATCAAGATAGAACCGCGACGTCCAAAACGATCAGATGTGAAAGCTTGGGCGAGAGCACCTCTAAACACATCTTCAGCGATTATATATTGGGGATATCACTCAGTACACATACACGAAGGTGCTGACCGATGACGAGGATTAATAAACGAGCGAGCGATGTCAAGAAGCGGGACATACCCAGCTGACAACAACGACGTGATAATGGACTGTCTTGAGCTCGACAAGAAAAAATTGCCATTTGCATCAACTTCCCCAAACCGGCGGATGAAATCAGGCATAATTAGGCATCCCTACAGAAGCAAATACTCTCAACTAGCTTGAAACGAAAGAGGCATATAATGAACTCACCGATATCACACCAATGTCGTATCCGAATAAGAAACCTGGTCAAATCCAAAGTTCGATCTGTGGAAACAAAAAGGTATCTCATTAGGATGCACGAATCCAAACTCGATAGCACATACATTGTAATTCTTCCCTCTCATAAAAACTCTCACCACCTATTAAGAAGCACGATAAGTAACGTGAAAAAAGCGTAAAAAAAATCATACGCCCACCAAAGGCAATGAATACGGCCAATTGGATAGCATAACGATTCGTTGGGATAGCTCTTCCCATCCTGAAGAAGTCCTAATCAGTTCGGTTCGAGGGCAAGAACTTGAGAAGCCATCTAGAGCCTGAACGCTTTTATTGGACACTAACGTCGCTCAGATCGCCTTCCAAGTCCCCACATCGTTGAGCAACATAAGAAGACCCATCATATGATCCTGAAAATGGTATATCATGTGGGATGGTCGGTGCCGGCGGACCGCGGGCTAACAGAAGTGGGATGGACAACCCCACCCTCCTGGAGTAGATACATTTCAAAAGTATGGTAGTGACCTAAGCGGCAGAAGACGGCTTGTAAGGTTGTGTGTGGTTGCTGAATAGAAGCACCATTTTCCCCGTATGCGTGGAATGAAGGAATTCGAATGTGAGAAGAGGTGTAAGAATACGGCCAGATATGCAGGGGCCTACACAATTATGAGTTGCAGCGAGAAAAATGAGTGCAATTTGACAGCCAGCAGTTGAATGATCGGTTGGAAGTAGGATTTGGAAGTTGGTTGGAAGGTTCAACGACTTGCCAAACGAGCGCATTGCGCAAGGGCGATGTCAGGTCACAACTTATCGTTTGCACGTGAGGTGACACATACGCGTCAGATTGAAATGCCCGGGCCCCGTCTCCGCAGCCCCACACCTCTTCCACGGCTTCAAGTTGGACCCAGGTAAGTATTCTGGGTTTCCAGGCGAGAATAAAATGATTACTCAACTAGATTATCGCCAGATAGACTGGAATTCCAAATCTTCAACATCATAACTGGCACAAATCGCGGATCCTTGGAGGCTGGAGCATTGAAATCCAACGGTCATTATGCAGCTCAGCGTTCAGCGCTGGATTTGAACCATTCGTAGGGTAGGAGCCATGATATGTTTTCTGCGGGAAACAAATGCCATTTAAGGCAAGGTACACTTCAAGAACTTCGAAGACTCACCAGGGTAACCAGAAACAGAATCACAGCTCCGGTGAGTCTGCTCCGGTGTGATTCTGCTGTGATAGTGAGTAGAGAAACTTTGAAAGCACTGATAGTTCCTGAACAGCTATTAACAGGCGCTGAAATTTTCGGACGGCCCAGGGAGAGAGCTCCCGCCGCTGATGGAAGCTCTGCTCTTTGCGTTAAAATGCAAGTGTTGCCTTGCAATTATGTAAAGTCCTATCCTCGAGGTGAGAGCGAGCGTTGAATACAGTTCTCGATGGTTCTGTGGTCCAGGGTAAAGCAATCTCTATACATATTCTATTGATTCAGATCTTCATCTTTGGTCTAGTTGGTTTCAACATCATCTACGCTTGCATAGAACTCCTTGATGATACGCTTCTGCGCATCAACACCTTTCTCTCCCTGATTCGATCATAACGCGTTCAGCTATGTCTTCTAGAATATCCAAAATAATTTACTCACTGGCGTATCAGCAATTCCCCGCACAACAAGGTATTTCCTTCCTGTCAGAATTTCCTCTGATACTTCACCGAAGTTGAGGTTCTCAGTGGTGGCGAACACATCATGAGAGCCAGTTACAACGCCCCCTGCTTCCTCGGCGATGACAATTCCAGCGCATACATCCCATGGCCAGCATCCGATCTCCCTGAAAAAATCAATGAATATTATGTAGATCAATGAAAATGAAAATAAAACAAACCAGTAAAGATCAAGGCCGCCTTGAGCTACTAAAGCGAAATTAAGCGCCGCGCTTCCGACCGAACGCAAGGAGTGGGCCATCTTTCCACCAACGACGCCCTGCGCTGGGTTCCCGGTCAGACGGGAGAATGAATCGGCCTTGGCCGAAATTGTGCCCAAGCTGCGGTCAGAGCCCCATTCAACGGCTGAAATTAGAGATCATAAGCCAACGGTTTGATGACTGAACAATATAATGGTACCGATGAGGGCTTGACTGAGCGAAGGCAGAGGTTTGGGCGCGGACAAAGGAAGCTTCAGCGCCTCTGTACCGGCTCCGCGTATAAGGAACGATCCTTGGCCTTTAATTCCACTGTACTGTCAACAATCAAGTTCGCGATTAGATTAAGATATTTTAGGAGAGGAAATATCTATCGCACCCACCAGATGATCGAGGAAGGGATTGTAAATGACACCAAGCACAGGGCGCCTCTTGTAGATCAATCCGATGGAGATGCAGACGAAAGGGAATCCGTGGATGAAGTTAGTGGTACCATCTACAAAATTCTTGAGCACACAGCCGAACCCTCAATCCAAATGAGTTTTACCGATAGGATCAACGCAGAAGGTTGGTGCATCGGTTAGAGGGGGACGTGATCCAGCTGCGTAGGATTCTTCCCCAATACTACCTCAGGACGTCAGAGAGAACCAAAAGCAGATACAAAGTTGCCTCACAAGGAGAATGTCGGGAATTGCGTCTTCAACTCGTCCTGCACCAGCTTCTCGACTTTCACATCATACTCAGTCACCAAATCGACTGAGTTCTTCTTCTCCCCGACCTCCGACCCGTACGAGGCGGACTGGATGGCGGCGGATCCCTCGAGGATCAAGGCGCCTGCCCTGCGTGCAAGGCCTGTCGTAAACATCATGATGGCGCGGAAGTCATTGTTGTTCAGTTGGTGCAGGTCGGACATGGTGGTGAATAACTCTTAAGCGGCGTTGATACCAGGGCGTAATATCGAGTTTATAAGTCGTTCCGATGGACCCGAGTAGTGGTGTGTCTGGCAAGAAAGAGGTAGAAAGCTGTCCCGGTTCAAGGAACTATTATACCGTCGTCGGGTTGCGCAAATGACGAGGTGAACGACGGGAGCAGATAAGATAAGATAAAGTCCACTTGCATTCCCACGACCTGGACACGCGTCGGGCTACATACGCAAGCTGAACTTCACAGTAGTTACTCAACCACATCTCCTCTTCCATCCCACATACCATGTTTTTGACGCGTTCTGAATACGGTGCGCTATACCTGCGCCGTATATGCACTGATATCTGACGCTGTAACAGATCGGGGTGTTAACACCTTCTCGCCAGAGGGACGTCTATTCCAAGGTACGCTCATGACGCTGATCTTCATTCAAACGCATATTGAGAAATCCTCGTAGTCGAGTATGCCATTGAGGCAATTAAAGTAAACCCAATTTTTTCTAAAATCAACAACTATTCAACGTCTTCCATAGCTCGGTTCCACCACTGTAGGCATCAACACACCAGAGGGCGTCGTCCTCGGCGTCGAAAAGCGTGTCCAATCGCCCCTGCTAGAAGCCAGCTCCATCGAGAAGATCATGGAAATCGACACCCACCTCGGCTGCGCCATGTCCGGCCTCACTGCCGACGCCCGAACGATGATCGACCATGCACGAGTGACCGCCCAGAACCATGCCTTCACGTACGACGAAAGGATCAAAGTGGAGAGCGTGACGCAGGCCGTGTGTGATCTTGCCCTGCGGTTCGGAGAGAGTGTGCACGATGAGGAGGCGATGATGAGTCGGCCTTTTGGTGTGGCGCTTCTTATTGCTGGTATTGATGAAAAGGGTCCCCAACTGTACGTCCTTTTGTTAAGTTGATATCTGCTTTGCCTTTCTAATCCAACCTAGATACCACACTGATCCTTCTGGTACTTTTACACGATACGATGCCAAAGCGATTGGATCAGGTTCAGAAGCAGCGCAGGCTGAGCTGCAAGATAAATGGCATAAAGTACGCTTCCATCATCTGATCTCTAATAGTTAATAGTGACCAGCGCTAATGTGGCGTTTTATAGCAAATGACACTGCGAGAAGCCCAGCTGCTGACTTTGAATGTACTCAAACAAGTCATGGAGGAAAAGCTCGATCAACAGAATGTCCAACTAGCCCAGGTTTGTATCTTCAACAGTTATAAGTATATGCAATCTTTTCTGATACACCTTCATGTACAGGTAACACCAGGGAAAGGATTCGAGATCTTGGATGAAACGAGCTTGAAGGAGGTGATTGAAGCTATGTAATTGTTGTATACCTCTGGACCTTTGTAATTTGCATTTTTCTTCGTGCTATCCACGACCAATCGGAATCCTTCAAGCCAACATGTAGAGTACATCTCAGCAACTGCAGAGCTCTGAAATCAGCATTCAACGGAGCATTTTTGACAGATCCTCCGTCTGATTTTGATCTTTGAGTACATGCATGATCGAAGTTTCTAGTGCAACTCTCTCTCTCTATTTTTATTTTTTACTTCAAGCTATTGGTGTTCATCAGCACATCTTTTCCATCCGAGTCATACTTGCATATCTCACCTAGCAATGCACTCAACCTCTACCAACACATCCTTAGGCAGACGAGCGACCTCAACAGCCGAGCGCGCAGGAGTGTGGTTTCCGAAGAACTTGGCGTAAACGCCGTTCACAGCAACGAAATCGTCCATCGACTTCAAGAAGACCTAATCACAAACAACCTAATCAGACACCTCGTACGAGCTCCATCGCTGCAACACGTACAGTAGTCTTTGCGACCTTGCCGAGCTCCGATCCAGCAGCCTCAACGACGGCCTTGAGGTTCTTGAGCGCCTGCTCGGTCTGCTCGACGACGCCCCCGGGCACGATCTGCATCGACGCGGGGTCGAGCGGGATGCACCCAGAGCAGAAGAGGAGGTCCCCGACCTTGATAGCCTGCGAGTACGGCCCGATAGCGGCGGGAGCCTCTGTCGATGAAAGCAAGCGCGTCAGATTTACTCTTGTCGTAGAGAAAATGTCGAGAAAGGGTGGGTGGTATAGTACTAACGGGAAGTAGACACGGGGGTCAGCGAAGCGTGCGTAGAGACGGTGGAAGCCATTGTAGCGGAGGCGGTAAAGGATCGACGGTGGCAAGATAAGAGGGTGTTCGGACGAAGGTGCAGATTCCGGGACAGGAGCAATCGATAGGCAGAGGCGTGTCTCGCCGACATCAGGGTACGTGACGACATTTCAAAGTGGGACGCGCGCGCGGGACCACGCTCTCAATTTCCAACGAGGCGCGCTTCCACAAATTCGACGCGAAACCTGAGTGCGCACTGACTGGGAACGTATACACAGAAGTGGATCGAGTCTGGACTCCTCCACTTCTCACCCCAGGGACAAGGCTCGCACGACGCAGACTGCCGACGCACAAACTGATAAGATACTTCCCAACTTCCCACCTCTACTCAAAAAAGCAAGCTTTGCACAAACGTCCCGACCCCAAGCCCATAACACAACCATTACGAGATCGAAAAAGAAGACGAGAAGCACGCCTGCAATTGAATTGTTTATACAACAAAGGTATCCATAACGGTATGCGATATATATACTGCAGGCCGTGTTGGCGTCCATTTAGAACGACATTCGGACGCAATTAAAGGATGTCTTTCAATGTATGTGTGTATCTATGCTAATGGGGTGGGGTGGGGATAAATGGTAAATGGGTGGCCGTGGGGGGAATATGAATTTGTAGGTATGTATATATGTAAGGTATTAATTGCACTAAAAAAACAAGGGAGGGGAGAATTTGGATTGGAGAACGCCGCTCTGCAGAGAGAAAAGGGGGACCAAGCCAATGTTCAGATGCTCAGAATTATAGATGTAGACATGCCAGACAGACAAGTAGACGGAAAGAAGAAGTACGGGATCGCTGCGATAGAAGGGACGTAGAGAGAAAAAAAAGCGACAGGCAGCATGAGAATTCGTGTCGTGGAAGAGGAGGGTTCAGGCGGGGAAAATAAGCAGAAAGTGCCAGCAAAAAAGGAAGGTGAAACCGAAAGCAAAAGCGAACGACGACGATGACGATGAAACTTGAAAGCAAGAGAGACACAGAAAGAAAATCAAGACGACAACGACTGCTCTCAACAGCATTCGCGCTGGGCTGCAAGGCCTCCCGTAGCGTTCAGGCAGCCCACGGCGAAACCCACTGATAGCTTCTTTCCTCAAAGAAGATTAGCGTGGTTAAACCAGCTTCATATTCCGGAGGTTGCCTTTGATAATAATATCTCGCACTGGACAAGGGGAGATGACGATAGGGTAAGAAGAGTAAACAGGGACAATATTAGCACCACGTTGCTTGGTCAGATGCCGACTGTCAGAAACACTAACCTGTGAAGATAATTGTGGCCGTCCTCCGCGTATCTGTCACAGCGGTATAATGTACTGCGCAACAAGAGAGGCGACGAAAAAAGGGACGTGAGTTTTTTCGGCTTTCCCACTCAGTGACAGAAGTGGAAGAGTTCCTTACTGTAGAGTTCTCGTTCCTTATTTGGAGTGAACGTCTGGTGGATGACTCCGAATTTACTTCGGAAATCTGAAAGAAAGAAGGTTGATTAGCGTCGTAGGGTACGAATAAAATTTCCGGAGCGCGCACATTTCAATACAGAGTCGTAGTCGTTAGGCCGATCACCATATGAAATTATAAATTGGTTCAATTTCACCCCCGCAGCAAGCTTGCTCTAAATCCTAAGTCAGTCTCCTTGCGACATAGGAGCGCATTGAGCAAATTACTCACCTGCAGTAGATCACATTTGTTCAAGAAAAGAACAATATTCACATTCGCGAGCAGTTTGTTCGACACGACCGATCTCCACAGAGTCAGAGAATCTTCCATACGGTTTATATGAGGATCCTAAAAAGGGAATCTTAGCTCTGGTTCCGCCTGCTGTATATGGAACCAAGTGCGAGCCTACCTCAACTAGAACCTAAGCAAAATGACGTGATCAGTAAACACAATAACATGCAGGAAAGAGTAAAAGTATAAGCACCTGATCAAACGCCGAAATCGGTGCTAGGAAAATAATGGCGTTCACTGAAAAGAAAAAGGGGCATGTGGGTCAATACTGGGTGTCGCCGCCATGTCAATGAAGACGTCTAGAAGCGTACCATCCTCGAAGTAAGGTGCCCACGCTTGACGTTGACCTCTAGAGCCACCAACGTCGTAAATCCGCCATTCCACACCCCTATTGCTGCCGGATGAAATACAAAATGTATGTTCCACGACGCCCATAGTTTTTAATCTAGCCTTTAATATATCCGCTGTTTCCATGAAAATAAGAAGAAATTCTGATATTTGTACCAAGGCCAACGCTCACCGTCCGTTGGAATATATTTCTTGGCCGTTATTCGGGGGATGTCGTCGAGATAACTACGCAGCGAGCGGTGAAAACGCGCTCGACGGAAAATGCCAAAGAAATCAGGAGAACAAATTAGACTTACAATCCGCTGCTCTCTTCCAACCGCAGCCGCTTCTCCTGTAAGCGCTTCCGTACCTGTTGGTCTCGCCACATGTCTTGCATAGTTTGTGTACATGCATTGAGAACATGTACAGGATCGTTCGGATCTTCCCACCAGCCTTCGATCTCGCCTGTATGTGGACTTTTGGACTTGTTCCCTAGGGCAAATGGTTTCCGCCAATCGCGCGAAGTGTGAATGACGATTTCCTTTGTTTTCGCGAATGCACCGGGCAAACCGTTGGAGCTGGCAGATCTAGTCGCCATCATTGCACTTGATTGCTTCTTCTGGGGAATTACGAGAGGCGGCGGCGCTGGGCGGCCGTTGGCGTGCTTGAGCGGAGGCATGTTTTCGTTCATTTTGTAGAGATTCGCGTAAACTTCCCAATCTGTACGAGAGGGGCCGAGATGCGTGGCCTCGTCTTCATCGGACGAGGAAAGTAAGACGATTAGGCGTTCTTCCAGCTCAGCAAGCGGTTCCAGCTTCCGGCGATAGCTGTCGTAGTTGGACACACGCGTTCCCAGGATGGCGTCGGGAGGGCGGCCGCTGGCGGATATGATGAGGGAGGCGGGTTCGGGAAAGTCGCTCTCGTCGTGGTCGTCGAGGGTGTCGGATTCTGGCGCGAGGGCATCTAGTATGCTGTAAATGGAAATAGGCGGGGATATATGCGTTCAGGAAGCTGTCATCCGACGAGATGAGTGTAATTGCTGACCGTCTGATCGAACGGACAAGATTAAGGTAAATGACTGCTCGCCAGGCTATTCGCTCGGCGTGGAAGGCGGAGGGCGAGTGCAGTAGTTGGAATTCTGTCACAGAGCGTCAGGTCAGCGACATAGCCACGGTGCAGGGGGGAATGCAAATAGAATGAAGGAAGTGGGGACTCGGGCGAGATAGTGCAGAGCATATATGCAGACGCGGCAGAGCGCGCCTGAAAGACGGCCGGTGGACTCACGCTTAAGAGTGGTGCTTTTACCCGACTCCGACTGGCCGAGGAGGAGGACGGTGACCTCTGGCTTGTTGCGCTTGCGCTCGTTGCGCTCCTGGCGAAGCATGTCGTCTATGGAGTCGGAGACCTTCTTTGCATCGAACTCGGCCTTGAGACGGATCTCGCGGGCGGAGGGTGACTCGTCTGGCGGGGGGAGGAGGGCGGCGGCGAGGGGGTCGGAGATGGTCCTCCTGCGGGGGATGGGGTTGTTGGGAGGCATGACATGCAGTGGACGGACAAGGAGGGGAAGCACAAAAGATATCCAACGCCCATGGGAGCTTCCAATCCGCCGCCACGTGAGCCACATATCCTCATCGTCTGGACAACCTCCTCCTCCCCCCAGCCCCGCCAATCATGGATCACTGCCCCCATTATCGCCCCCATTTCGTCATCCAGGGCACACAACAGGACCCATACGCTAATGACATCTCCTCCGTGCACCTCGTCTGCAAATCCCAACTGATTGGTACACGAATCACTGGACGCTTCTTCCCTCCGCCCTGTGCTCAATTTCCCTATATTTAGCTTATCGTCGGCGCTACTTCACTTCAATGCCGAGCATTCAGTTCTGCGCGTTTCTGTCCAGCTCTGCTGATATTTATACTTCTCTGGTCTTCTCTCGGCGCTCGCCGCTCCTCGCCCAACTCAGGGGGCATTCAGCATTTTTTTTTTTTTCATTTCCTGCCTCTGCTGTGTTTTCTCTGATATTGAGGCTCAGGATATACCGTTTAATTCGCATGCTAAGACACTCTGATATATGTCACACTAGACCCACCACCTATATCGGAGTCTTCGCTTTTCAGTCCACATTGTCATGCATGCGCTAGAAATACGTACACGAGGTGTCGTAACCGCGATAAATCTCCTGCCTTGTCTTGTCATAGCAAAAATGCTTTTTCCAGAGAACCATATCCACGTCGGTCAATGCCTCCCGCGGGCGATCAACTCAAATTAATTAGCGCCAGTCAACTCTCAAATCTCTTGGGCCTTCTGCCATCAGGGAGGCAACCTTGCAGCCCGGCGATACGTCTTCTTGATTGACAAACTCTGATTTATATAGGTCAGTCGCAGATTAGTATCCCAATCTGACGCGGTCCAAAAGAGCATCATTGACGGCACTCGACAGCATATTCGACCTTGTATTGCACACCATCCTTTATTACATTCCTGTAAGTCCATATCGAATTGACGCCCAGTTTTCGACTGATGAATTTCCAAATCCTCCTCAAGGATCCGGTCGCCCGCCTTGTATTCAGTCTTCTATTCGCATAGAATCCATCCGCTTCAACTGATCCATTCCCCCTTAATTACGGCCCATTCCGAACTCTAAACCAAGAACAGAGAATGTGTCCCACCCATTTTCCTCCTCTCAACTGTGTCACAACGTGGCTCCTAATCTTAAATCTGCGCGCCGACAAAAAGGGACCTGTGGGCACACATGACCACGTCGCCGCGAGAATATGCGCTGAATCTTCATTTCCGTCACTGCCGGCACCACTTCCTTTCTAGAAAAAAACTTGCCCTTAGCGTCGGGATACAGATACTCATAAGTATAGGAGAGCGCATCCTCCCCAGCTCCAGCGTAAAGGGGCGCCTGCCTTTCGGATTATCCTCACGGCGTCAATTGGTCAGATGGCCTATCATCGCCCGCGAGCTCGGAGACATCGGCGGCCTTCCCTCAGCTTCTCCTTCTCTGTGGAATGAGTGGTAAATGTTTAAACCACCTCTACGGTGGGAAAAATGGTACTGTTCTTGCCGTTATAGACATCACAGAAGAAGAGCCTGGTTGGACACTATTTAACAATAGCCACAACAGACGAATCCAGGTATCTTTATAGAGGCTGCCTAAGTGACATAGCGCACTGTGTCTGTGAATTTTTAGATTTGCGTATGGGTGTTTAATTTTGAAGTTCGCCGTGGATGCCAGAACGATGATGAGCGACCTTCCAAGCTTCTGTGCTAAAAATTGCGTCCCCTGGAAATCACACCACTCAAATGTCAGTCACTGTATAGGGATTTGCGAGTAGTGAACGACAGCTCGTATTGTCTCGACAATAGTTTATAGGTTTTTGCATTGCATACTGCACGCTATGACGCACTGCTTAATTGTCCCTCCTGATAAGCGCTGCCCACCATCTCCGAAGAAGCAGAAAAATAGTCCCCCCGCCCATAGATAGCCAGAGGGGCCAAGAGCTCATTTAGTACTTATAACGGTCACGCCTTCCTTCCAAGGACATTTTCCTCTCCACCGTCCCCGCGCGGGCGCTCGAAGCGCCCGCGCAATGCTCCGGTTCTAAATGAATCCCCGCCAAAACCGATAATTCCCACGGGCCACCTATTTTCGGTGCGCCATCAGCCGAGAATAGCCTTTTGATTCTGAACACCAACAGTCAAGTCGACGTGCCCGTCAGTGCGCTGCCAATGCTCCCCGCTGTGTACCGCTTTGGCGTTGGGTTTTCTTTGGCTTGGGCTTCCTTTCTTCCTGCATCAGCGTCTGTGTCTACGTCTGTGTCTATGAATACCGATCAGAGTTCTGAAAACGGGGTATGTGATATACGTGGGGTATGATGCGGGGGAGTGCTCTTCACGCGAGATTGTGCTTTCTTCCCTTCTTTCTGTGTTGTTGATCTGGACATTCGGCTAGCGTATCTCTGGTGTCTTTTTGCAGGAACGGGACAGGGTTCTGGTGCGGTTTCCTCTCAGTTTGCTTCTCGAACTCTGAGTCATCGATACTGAATTCGCTTTTGGACAACGAAGGGACCAGCGGACATGGTGTTGTTCTAATGCCCTAGGCTCGAAAAACTCTACTTTCCCTGAGCATAATAGCTTCCTGTTCAGATTCAAAGGCACAAAGCGCATTCGCAGACGCATCAGGCGAATTTCTATGACTTCCGTCCCGTCTCTGATGCACCGCATTTGTATGTTGAACAACACCTGAGGACCTTGATATGTAATGAAGGTACTTCCTTCTGTAAGATGATTTGTATAGGCCTCGATCTCGCTGCCATGATCCCCGACAAGAACTTGATTCATCGCGCCAGGTCGGCCTGACTACTTATTCTGGAACCTTGCTACTACCCCCCCAACCACCTCGCCTCTCTTCGTTTCCTCTCGGGTCGACTCCATTGATAGTGCGTAGTGTTAAAGGCGCTGGCTGCCCTCCTTCGTCATCTTCTCCGACGCCTTTGGCCCATTTTGTGATGCCGGCAGTCGTGCCCGCGAAGAGAGACCAGAAGAGTAACGGATCGTCTCGTGCTACAGACACAGGCAATCTCCCTCCTGTCGCTACCGAACTTCATTCTTTTCGGTCAACTATTTCGCCTACGATGACCTCATCTGTCGGTCCTTTTGCTACCACAGTTCAAAAACGCTCTTCAGTGCAGTCGTCTCCGTCACTGCCTCAGCGACGGTCGGGGCTCCTGCTCCGGGGCGTTTCATCGAATGATTCAACCTCAACCTTCCAGTCCCTCCAAAATTCGCCCATCCTATCTTCTTCAACGTCCGACCCTTCTTCTCCAGAGTCATCTACATCTCTCATTCAATTCGCATCGATAATTTCGTCTTTCTCAGACACATTCCTCCCCGCATATACCCAGACAAGTGCATTGTCGGCAGTGGTTTCTCTGTTCGCCTTTTCGTCAGCATTGTCGGTCACCACTCCCGCGTCTCAGAACGCCGCCATTCCATCGCCCACGGATACGCTGCAATTTATTTCATTGATTCCGGATGTTATTACGATTGCAGAACCATCGACGTTGCCTTCAAGTACGTTTGGGCAAGCGACAACTTCGTATCCGTTTGCAAGCATAGTCCCCCCTTCACTATTTCCTTCATTCGAATCATTCGATCCTGTTACAATTTCAGCAACCTTGCAAACCACATCCACGTTATTGACTTCAACACCTCCCTTGGAGTCCGCTACCATGACTTCTGTTGCAAGTATTGCCACTGCTTCGAGTGGAGATGACCCATACTCGACGTTTCTGCCTATCTCTACCTCGATCAGTCAATCTACAACCGCTGTTGGTATTTTACGAACGATAACAAGTTCATCGAGCTCTATCGGCAGTTCGTCTGTATCAACGGCTTCTTCTCAGGCCTCCATTGCCTCTTCGACCACCGCAAGTCAAATCTCGGAATATTCTGCGACGTCAGCCTCGCTTCAGCGTCCTTCGGAATCAGGCGTGAGGGGAAGCACTGTGTCCACCGCAGGCACGTCGACGATAGTTCAAACCGTAACTCAAGTTAACGCGTATATCCAAGCTCAGCAGACTTCTATTAGCTCCAGGGTTTTGAAGCCGCCCTCCATCCCTGTAGGAATGATTCCTTTCGCTGCGCATACGTCGACAATAATTAGAAGCGGCGACAGCACCTTGTCCTTGTTCTCTTTGCCCACAAGCACCTCTACTCAAACTACTAGCAATCTGTCTTCCACTTCAAGCAACCTATCTGCCGCTCCAAGCACCACTGACTCCCGACCTGTGAGTTCCAGTCCCGCGCAGATGAGTCCTTCCAGTGTCGTAGCTGCGTCCGAAACGTAAGGTCACCTGTCCGAGACTGATTTGAACCTTCATGTTACTCACTTGTGTTCCTTCAGCAGCTTGTCGGGACCCCTTCCGTTGATTCTCAGCATCATCACGGCGACCTTTGCCCTTAGCCTAGTCGCAGTACTCGCCATTCTCTATTTCAGGCGCCGCTATCGAGATAGAAGATTCGAACGCTTGTACTGATTGATTTATGACTATTCGAAAGTCGATGAACCCGCTTTTGTTGCCCGGGCTGTAGATCTATATGTTCTGGTTTACGGACACCATCTGTCTCCTTGTATAGCGCTCATTTGTCTCCACCTTGTTACAGTACGATTTTGGAGTTGATGGGGAGTTGTCATTTCAACGGAACATGCTGCTTGATAAGTTATGCATTTCACTTGCGTGTGTTCATCATTAGAGACAGTGATATTTATCTTTTGTATATGTACTACGTTGGCGTCAGAAGGCTCTGGAAAAGATGGGACAGATTGAACGCAAGAGAAAATCATCATCTTGGCCAAGTTGGTGCCGCACTGCCGTCGGAGTCAACACCGGGCCGTTACGCCGTCATACTTTCAACTTATTCCATTGCCAACGTTTCAACCATGATTTCTACCTTTCTTGACTCTCTTTCCGCCTACTACCAAGGCATTATTTCTGTGCCCGTAATTCGCCTCCAGCCAAGCGCCAAATTGCCACAATATAATTCATGTCCGCTCACTACAACCCCTCAGAAGACCGTTCGCTCAGGCTGTACTGTGATCGTAGTCGACTTCAACTCGTATCACCAGGAGTTGATGAACACTCGCAGTGCTGCTCATGAGTTGGTTCTGGTTGATGCTGCTACCTATGTAGGGTAGATATGAGACGCGCCAATTTATCCTCCAATCAGGCAGTTGTCTCTTGGACCCAATTGAGAACATAATGAAGACTCGCATCTGTTGCTGTTCATCCGGGCTCTCTGATCGATGGTTACTTGACTTCAGCTGCCATTGTTGGAGGTTGGGCAGTGACAGGTGAGTGCTCTGGTATAATTTCTTCTATCATACCAAACTCAGAATGACTTGTAGGTTATATGCCTTTTACCATGACGAATAGGATTCGACAGATAGATGCCACACACCCTCTGCTTTGTCTATCCGCGTTAATTCAATGGAAATCTGACAGGATCAACGAGCATCTGAATCTGCCGCCCTTTTTACAACGCATGCATAATTCTGTCTCTTCCAGCACGCAACATATAATTATATCTAGGATGAGCCATCCTCTCAGTGGAATCTAATCAAACCTATAAAATATAATAGCAAGGTGTACGACCTGGAACCCCTTTACCCATTGACACACCTTACTCTAGCGCTGCTAATTTTGACGTCCACCCGCTTTGGAAGAGGAGCGAAGTTCTCTACTTGCACATGCCGGTGGTTTTAAGAGGACCGCATTCCACGCCCACCTCTCTGGAACCAGCGTCGCCAACATCAAAGGATCAACCCCTCCCAACACCACAGCAAGGAAATCCCGTAGGTGCCGCGACGAATTTACTTGGAGGAAAAGCCATCCTCGGAAATCCTCCCGACAAAGGGCCTGCACTTAGCTCAAAGACAACTTCCCCGACCAAGACATTCACAACGTTGGCCGCTAGCCAGTCACCCACTTCTAACACCTCGACACGCCATGCCCCAACTACAACAGTCGGAAGCAATCAGTTAGCGCCGTCGCATTCCTTTAATTCCTCCCGTAAAGTGTCTTATCATTTTCGACCATTATCTCTCCTTACATTGCATATTATATCAGGGACCAATTCCATTCCAAAGCAATCCGGGCTCACTAATCCACCAACTACTTCCTCCTCGAAATCTGACTTCAAGCCAACGAAAACCTCATCTGTTATCAGTAGCAATTCAACGAAAGGCAATAACTTTCTCGGTGTGGGTGGTGAGGTTTCCAAGGTCTTCGGTGAGGCCAGTACAGCCGTCAGTGAAATTTTCGGGGGCGCTACCCATGTCTCAATTCCCTCAGGAACGCCTTCCAACTCTGCTGGGAAGGGAACGACCCTATCTAGTATGTCCTCGAGTAAGGACAGTTTCCTTGTATAATTCTCAAAGCTCTCCTTCAGGTACGATATCCCCGCCTCCAACTTCAACCAATTTCCCCGGGGGGAAATCAATCAACACAACTCCAAAGGCCAGCGCTTATGTCGCGAAACCGACACAACCATCGAAACAAACCTCTGATGCGGCGACCAACACCTCTCCGCAGCAAACTAACATACCCACCGGAAGATCGAGCATTACCTTCAGTCATCCAGCACAGACAAAGGGTGAAGTGACAACTCCGGAAGCTACTACTGCGCCTCCACTACACTCTTTTCCTCCTCCTCAGCAACATCGAGCTCCACCACCGCCACCACTCGCGATCATCACCGCAGCTGGCGGAAGGACTACAACGTCTCCAAAAGTCCTGCCATTGCCGATGAGCACTTCTTCCCAGCCGGCTGCTACCACTTCTCCAGCAAAAAATATGGCCTTATCAAATTTCGAATCTGGCCGGGGCGATGATTCTGACCCAAGCAGTATCGTGTCCACTCCTTCAGCGTCCACTAGATCTTCACCTAGGGGTTCTGCCTCCGACGATTCTAAATCTACGACTGTCAATGCGACTACGCCGCCTCCCGTTACTACTTCCAACGGTACTTCTGCGAAGGATGGGATGCAGAATACGAAGAATTCATCCCCTTCCGACGGCGGTCATGTTCCACATCTACCTAACGGAGGTTTTGGCTACAACCCCCACAGTGGGGGTGGAATCTCCACGTAAGTCCTTTGAAGTCAGACACAATTGATACTAATCCATTTCCGATTATAATTCATAGCGGTGAAAAAAGCGCAATCATCGGTGGAAGTGTCGCTGCGGTTGTTTCTGTTATTACGCTCATTATTGTGATTGTTGCTCTTGTGATGTATCGTCGAAAACGGCGCAGGCAACTCGATTCATCTCAGCAGTTACCAGGAAACATGATGAATGCTCGCGGGATAGCAGGTATTTCATATATTCCCGTCTTTCCTGTCAACGCTCCGCCGTATCAACAGGTATTTTCGCCGCCAAATCCTAAGGCAGACCTTCAGACGCTAGATTCATCTAATGCTACACTTCACCCGACTTTTGCACCTGCCTATACTGATGCTGCCTACTCGACACATGGACCCGGTTTCGAGACCGTTCACCCTATGAACAACACGCAAGCTGCGCCAAATCAAGATATGCAAGGCACTAATTATGTGTTCAAAACTCAGCAAGACTCCGAAACGAGCAGTGAATACGAATCAGCCAACGAAGACAGGCCTCCCTCTAGCCATCTTCAACAGCATATAATCGCCAACCCCACACTTCACCCACCGAGGAATCAGATCAAGAGCGGTATATCTGATTCGAGCGGATATACCAGCGCCAACGTGCAAGTAAGAACAAGCTTTGTCTGCATAGTTCATTTAAAGCTGATCTACCACCCCTTTGTTCTCATAGTTTGGAGTCGCTCTCTAAACTGTTCTATACACTCATTTTTACAGTTTTTTTCTCTCTTTTGAGTAGTGATATTAGTATGATTATTTGACTATATTTCACAGTAGAGGTTGTTCGAGCGTCGAGGACCATTCTATCTACTATGTGCCTCGGCCACGACAACATTCCTGTTATATGTTCGATACATTTTTGGCCGAGATCAATTCTTTTTTATGTTTCGACACAGCATTTATCTATGGATTGTTTCTTGCAACGCAGAATATTCTGCAGACAAAATATCGCATACAACGAAGCTTCTGGCATGATAAATTTTAATGTGGATGGAACACATCAGAATAGATATATCATCGTGGCATAGTTCAACATAATAAGAGCAATTGATCATGTATCGAAAGATATGTGAAGCAGGTAGCATAGACGAGTCCGAAATCAACAACAGCACCTTGATGGCTCAAATGGACGATGGCAAATACGGCGGTACGGCGGACTCGTTCCAAAAGGCCGTGTTCTTGTCCCTAGGGTGCTGCTCGATATCCTCATCCGAATAATCGGGTCCACGAGCTACCAGTCCATCAAAGCCTTTCAACCACGAGAACTTCTCGTTTTCAGATAAGTGTAATTCCACCAAGAGGCAGATGCAGATCACGATCATGATCCAATGGAAGGCGTGGCACCATGAATCGCTTTTAGGTTGGCCGAAAAGGAGCGCGGTGAGATCGTAGAGAAGGCAGAGGCCTACTGTTGGATCAGGGCCTGAGCCAATGGCCTGCATGATCGATCGGACAAGAACGGAGATCAGTCGGTGGATACAGAGAAGGACGATGAGACGAACCATCAGGAGAAAGATGATGCCGCTGTTAATCAGCTGTGCGACTGAAGGAGAGGTTATATGCTAGCTCTTGCGTGAGATGTGGTTTCGCGCGATGAAGGTGAATAATGATAATTACATCTATGATGCCCCAGTTCTTCCATAACAAAAGGACGGCGAGACCGACGTTGGTTTTCATGACGAGGTGGGTTAAATAATTGGTAGGAGTGATAACGTCGTCTTCTTCGACGTGTAAAAGGAGAAAGACCGTATAAAGTTGGACTGAAAGATTGCCAGCAAGTAAAAGCAGAGATAGGAAAAAATGGCCATTGATCCAAGCATAGCTCCACGCAGCTGGATGAAGGGTCTGAGACGACTGAGAAGCACCAAAAACACATCACTCACTCATGAGTATGCTTCCGGAGATGTGGAAAGGTAAGCAGGTCACTTGTGCGGAACTGAGGTCGTAGGTCTTCGGAGGTGCAGCCTGGCGGGGAGTGTCAAGCTTGGTGCACTCAGTAGAGCCGTCCACATCGTCCCAGCCATAGGACAATGGCATCGTATCTCCAGCATATTCCCACTCGAAGCAGAGCTGACGCAACCAGCTGATACTGAGGAGTACCGAACCGGCAACATATGCCAGTAAGAAAAATCGATTAGGGGCGTATAATGCGGACTCGGTGGGATCGGGAAGGAGAAGCGCGCGGGTCTGGGAGTAAACGTAGGCAGTAAAGCTTGTGATGGCGAGTACTCGTGTGACCTGAAGACGACGGCGAGAGATGGTGGTCACTATCCTGCTTTCTGTAGGATCCCCAGAGGGAGATTTAGGCCGGTGTGTATACCGCATAGAGTAAGGAGAGGAATGGTGTGTCAATGGTTTATCGGATGATCGAGGCCCATTATAAGGGTATCCAGAGACATTGAGGCGACAGGAGAAGTGAATCGAATTCAGACCGATGTTTTACTTTTAGCGAGGACGATTCAGAATGAGGCTCTTGCATATCCGCTACCACACACATATACATGGAGAGTCGGGAACTTTGCGTCCTGAAAATTGTCGACCTAGAGACAGGACGTATTCAAGTTGGAGAAGCAGCAGAGAATTCCATCATACGCTGAGCTTAACGAAAGGATAGTAATAGTGTAAATCGGTCTAGCCAAGGATAAGGATAATTGGCATTCCTTTCAAATAAATCCAGATGATGAGGACATTTTTGGGACATTTGTTCGATCTTCAGGCCTCCAAGTCGTTCAAGCGACTAAGCTGGAATTACTGGAATCCGACACATTCAAAAACAGAGATGGGCTTGTTGAAGGTTGTCAGAATTCTTGAAAGGGTTAACTGAGAGATTCGTTGACGGTGGTCTGAAGAAAGAGGATTATGTAAGTTGGACATCAGCGACTCGTTGGTGTCCTTGCAAGGCAGCGTTAGCTCACTGCATTCAAGTTGCGCGTCAATTCTGGAAATAATGGCCGAGGATGCTCCCTCGACGCCTGTGCAAAGCACTTCTCGGCTCACAGACGTTTCCGCCCTCACCGATGTCATCGCTTCTTCGTCCAAAGTTCCCTTAGAACAGCTGGCAAAACCCAATTCGCAACGATATTTATCGGACCTGACGACTTATGGCCTTCAAGATCTTCTTTCGGAACCAACAATCCTTCAAACACAATCCCATCATCTTACATCAAGTCTGACTTCCCTTACGCACACGTCATATCCCACTTTTCTCTCTTTGCATAAGACAACAAGCGCGTTAACGACATCCTTGACCTCGTTATCAGCCTCGTTGGACTCTCTGCTAACTACAAGTTTACCAGCTTTGGAGGAGAGTGCTGCAGGATGGAAAGATCGCACAGAGACCGTATTGAAGGAACGGAGCAAAGCGCGAGTGGTGTTGGAGCAACACGAGAAAATCAGGGACCTGTTGGAGATTCCGTTGCTCATTGATACGTGCGTGCGGAATGGCTACTTTGCAGAGGCACTTTCTCTCGTATCGCATGCAAATATCCTTGCAGCGAACGCATCAGCTGCAAACAAACCTCCCCCTCTCATCCTATCTTCTGTTCTCTCAGAAGTTCACCACTCTATCATGCAAATGCTGCTCTCCTTGCTTAGTACTCTATACGAACCCAATCGGAAGCTTCCTGCTCTATGGAAAGCAGTTAACTTTCTCCGCAAGATGGATGTCTTCGGCCCCTCATCCCCCTTTGCATCAGCTCCTCTACACCTCAAATCCCTTGCTACTCGACCCGAAACCGAAAAGTGTTTTGAACCTCTAGGAGATGTAATCTCGAGCGAGGAGCAGATTGCTCTTGCATTTCTCGTTGGTCGGGAATCGTGTCTAAAGTCGACGTTGGAATCATGTGGTGCTGATATCTCTCGGATGACAACACACGGTGAATTAGACGATCGAGAAAAGGAAGACCTGGCGAGATATCTCAAGAAATATATTGACATATGGCGAGAAGTCGTGTACGACGTTATCACTCAATATTCTTCCATCTTTCTTGAGAAGTCCTCTTCCACGACCTTACATTCGCCGGCCAAAGCGTACCCCACAGATACAATATCCCCAAACTCCGAAACCTCAGCGACACAAGAATGGACACATCTATACACCTTGATCACAACCTATGCATCCCGTGCGCTTACGACCTACCTCCTGCCATCCCTATCGCCAAGCCTGCCCCTCCTCTCAATGTCGCTCCTACCTTCACTTCTCACACAATTAACCTACTGCTCCACTGCATTTTCCCGCGTGGGCTTAGATTTCAGAGGCATTCTCTCCACCCTCTTTTCCCAAGCAGTGACCAAGATCATCACCCACGAAATGCATACTGCCAGCGAGAAGTTCATCTCTCGATTCAAAATACCCACAGCTGCATCTGGCTCAACGCAGTCGCGAAATATCAATGGCACTGTCAAGCCAAAGTGGGATCCGCTGCCAGCCAAATGGCTTATTACGCCAGCTACAGCGGCGCTTCCGCCCGTACCCGTTACGCCCGCAACGCCCGCCGCGCCAACGTTCGCGCACAGTCCTCCACATATACCCCCACAGATGCTCGCGTCATACCCACCGCTGGCGGAACACACCAACGCGCTCCTATCGATCCTGAACGGTCTCCGGCTACTCGCGCCGACGAGCATCTTGCCGACGCTGTCCCGGACGCTAGACGATGAGGTCCTGGCTAAATGCGGGCAGGCCCTCTACGCGTATGTGAAGGCGTTCTGCAGCGCTCTGGATGGCGACGAGGATATTCTGCGCTCTAGGGTGAATGGGAACACCTCGGATGAGGAATCGGACGAAAGCGAGAAGCAGAGGAGGGTGGCCATGGCGTTTGGCCAGGTTTATTTCGGCATTTTTGTCCCCTTCATACGGAGGGCGTTGGTGGAAGGGGTATATGGGGTAAAACTGGATGCCTCATTTGAGCATGCGGGCGAATCGTTACCAACTGTGGTCATGGATTGGCAAGATTATGTTCTAGAACAGGAGGAAGAGAGCGAAGAGAGCGATAGTGGGGATGAATCATAGGTGCTACGCATAGGCTTTAGCAGTATTTCCCCTTTCCCTCATACCTGGATTCTGTATTGACTGTCATTTAGCAAATTAAAACGCTCCGGTTCGTGATTGACTGTTCAAGTTTCTGAAGGTCATTCTTGAACTGGCAATGAAGCTCTGTTACTCACTCTACGAGTAAGGCTACGGCTTTTTGATTCGATGCAACTAGTCGAAGTCACCGAAGGCTTTCAATGAATGCCGAAATGTAATCGAGCGCAAAAGGCATGCTCAAACTCGTTGTAACTTTATATCTTGACGTCATCAAATCAGTCGCCCGGCCTTTCGATGAAGTTCGGACAATTACCGATGACGGCCTGAATCTGTCATGAATTTGCTTCAGATAACGGCAGATAAAAATCACTCTGAAGCAAAGTTTAGACGCCGTCCGAACGAAATCAGAATCGAGGCCACTGTTAGGCTTTCGCCAATGCTGGTCAATGCTACAAGTTTGTCTTCAGCGTGGCCCTCGACTTCTCTTTGTCAACCTTTACTATTGCCCCTTCCACCATTTACAGGCAGTGGACAGCGAACTTTGAAGGTGAGTCCGGTGTCTGATACTAGCATTTACGCACACTTACCCACAACCTTCAGACACCGCTAGGCCATGTCTAATCTTTCCGATCGCAAATGTTTGTGCGATGCCTTAGACCCCTAGGTTTGTGGACCATGCCAAAAGCTATTGTTACTGGGCAAGAAAGTGCAAAACGTACGGAAAATTCTTGCTGGTCTTGAAAGCGAATGAGCACAGCTGAACATGGAGGTAAACGGCGATCATGACTGACTTCAACGCCTACCGCCAAAAATTATAGCGAAAATCTTCCAGCTCTGCATTCTTGTGCGACATTGACAGTAACATGCTATTCACAGACCTGCAGCATCTGTTCGTGGGTTGACTTGTACTGGGATATAGAGATGAAAGGCCTGTTCAAAAGCCTCGCAAAGTTCTTAACGGGTCATGGGATACCGGATCCACGATATATACCTGCCCTCTCCTCATTGACTGTCCAAATGAATGCTCGCGGAAATGGGATTCAGAAGTTCAAGAATTGGGACTTCGGGTCACTTACAAATATCTTCCTCCTTTCTCCCAATGCATATCCAGGACGCCGTAGCCTCAAGTCTGTCTCCTTTCTTGGATATGGGGTGAAAGAACTATTAGATCCTAAGCCAGAATTTATTGACAAAGAAAAGATCCTATCGTTGAGAAAGAGGGGTGTCAAGTGGAGCATAGAAGTCAAAGGCGACAAGGGTGGAATTTGGGATGTGATTCAGCTTGCGACTGATCGATACCGTCAGTCAGAGACTCAAGACTAATTGAACATTGATATTGATCATCGCATAATGAGTCAATATTAGCGCTGGACCCTGATTAATGATTCTTAGTGAGAATCATGTATGTCGAGAGCTACCACGATCGATTGTTAGGCCTGAATGTTGATGCTGTCTCGTATATTGACTTCGAAATTTCGCAACCAGGCGATGATACAAAACATTTTTAATGCTCCAATTTTTCTCTCGTTTCATCGCAAAAATAACTATGTCCTTAGCGCCTATGTCCGACGTGTACACATAAATTCTCCGTGCACACGCTAGCAAAAAAGAAGTTTGACTCGTTTTATTATCAGGAGTTCGCTGAACGCAGTACGTAGCGGTCGAAGCTTGCGCACGTCGGACCGACCACGCATAACATCCGAATGTTCCACGACATAGGTAAACGGAATCGCGTGGAAGGAGCTCAATTTGGACGCCAGGGAACCTTCGATATTTCTATTTTGGGATAACAATGGGATGGAGTCAGTTGCCAAAAATAGCTCAGCACCTTGGCTCTGATAGTAATAAATCTTGCCCAGAGGAGCATTGGAATCAATGGAATGTAAACGGTTCGAAATAGTTTTGTTACCTCCGTGGTGGACGTCATAGGCGATGAAGAAGACGCCGAGTCAGACGCAAAGCGAGATGCTATTAGGTATTTTATTCGTAAAATATTCCCCGACGCGCGCTGGTGAGCGGGATGGTTTATGGCCGACTCACCCACGCAGAGCCACGAGGAAGCAGCAAGAATAAGAACACCAGGAGAACACGCATGGAAAACGGAGTACTTCCGCCGTATATGTCCGTTTTCAAGCTTTCTATTAATCCTTCCTGTGACAGTCGAAGCAGTCAGCTGGAAATTTTACTAGCTAGGCTGAGCTGTAAATGGCGGGTTCATGGCGCTAGACTGACTGCTATGCGCACTACAGGTGCAGAACCATGCTGCCCAAATTGAAGCGGGAAGGTTGGAATTTACGTGGTGCGAGGTTATCGTCGCGATTACAGTAAGATTCGGATGGGCTCTGACGCGCGCCTTCGATCCTCGATAGAGCCAACGACGAAGAAGGCGTTTTAGGTTACACGGGTCAATAACGGCGGATGAAGTTTGCAATATTGCATCTGGGATAGCCTATAACAGCCGCCCAGCGATACGGATGGAAATACACGACAAGATGAACGGAGATTCCGAGCGCTAGGGTGTCGACGGCGCATATTGTTGGTTATAGCCGCGCGAGCCCAGAAGACCATCAACGACACAGGTGTAGACGGGCGGGAGGCGGTGGTTACAGATTACGGTATGATCGATATTATTACTTGCATTGCTTTAGACACGAGGACGAGTCCGAGGAGTAGGACTCATCGCGGCGGGTGTCCGCACAATCTGAGGTGATTGACACGATATCGGAGGGTATAGAAGGCGAACGAGAAGAACAATAAGCTCGGGTAACACGATTTATGGAGCGCAGAGGTGTGGAAGGTGAGAGCAGAGCATGACTCGATGGTGCAGGCTGATGCCGAAAGTGACAGCCATGTTGTTCATAAATCTGTCTGATTGGCTCCTAGCATAGTCAAAAGTTGTCGAACGATGAAACCTGAGACAGCCAAGAATGCAGGGCGGGACTAGATCCGGCGCGGGACGAGAAGACATGGGCGGCGACCGGGAACGGGCAGACGGCGTTCAGGTCTTCGTTCGACATGCTGTGGCTTTTTTCCCACGCGCGCCTATGTCATCTCATTAACAGAAAAGGTATAAATACGCTTAATGGAACAGGACCACAGCCAGGTGCTGCGTCCTCGCCCGCTCGTCGCCACCTCCCCTCCACGCCCATCCCCCAGATTCAGATGGCAGTCATGAACGTCTTCGACTTCTTCCCCCAACTTTCCGCGACACTCACCTGCCGCTGGTTACTTCGCGCGTTCTTGCCCGGAAACCTGCCACATTCTAGCTTTTATCGTTCCCCGAGGGCTATTCAACATGACGTTTCGTGTTCGGTTTCTTTTATGACTACCCCAACTACCGCACTCGATTCCCCCTACACGCCTCCTATGCCTTCTCAGACATCTACCACACCCATCCCTGCCTCTGCACAAATGCCCCTCGAATTAATCCTGTCCGTCATCGAAACCGCCTGCGCAGAGGGAAGCGAGGAAGCGCGTATCGATTTGTTGAAGAATTGCGCGTTGGTCTGTCGGACGTGGTCTGCTGCATCCCAGCGGCTATTATTCTCCAAGGTCACCCTCCGAAGCCAACGGTCCTTTGAGCTATTCATGGCCGCCGTTGACCGCACGGTTCCTCATAGGAGCTACTTAGGGGACGCGGTGAAACATCTTACCGTAATTTTGGACCACAACCAGCCGTCAGGGTTGCACCAAAATTCGTTGGCGCTGGCCGTTACGGTATGTCCGAATTTACGTCACTTGGGTATCTCCTTGTACGGCTGCGCCGAACCAGGGAAGGACGTTGTCGGGGCGCCCGATGTCCTGCGCCTTCGACGTGCTGCGCCCTCATTCGACGACCACACTCTGTCCCTCCTCAAGTCAGGCCCAAGCATCGAGTCCCTGCATTTCGACAACTGGTCCGAAAACCAGCAGTCTATTTTCCAGCTCCTCGATATTTGGCCCTCGTTACGCTTCCTTTCTATTGGAGGAACCCCGCCACAGCATTTACAGAACTTGCCGCCACCGTTCCCATGCACTCTGCGCGGAGTGCGGTTTAACTTCCAGACCAGTCCCTCCGCCGACTTCATGGAGTGGCTCCTCCACAACTCGACCTCATCCCTCGAAAGCTTGCACTTCGATCGCGATCCACGCGTCGAGGTGTTTGAGTATCTCGTCAACGCCCATGGCCAAAATCTGCGCTCTATCACTCTTCCTGGATTTGGATCGCCCGCCCTCGTCGCATTAGCTACGGAGGCCAAGAATCTGCGCGAGCTTCGCACCGAGAACCCGATTTTAGCCTCCGCGAACTACGCCCCGGCGACTTTTCCTGACGAGATCGAGCATCTTACATTTGGTTTGGATCGAAATACTCCCCTTGGAAGCATCATCGACCTCATCAAGTCGAAGGACGCGTTAAAGACGATTACCGCCCAGGTTTGGGAAGGCGGTCTCCATCATCCTTTATTCGCGCCGCTCAAGATCGCATGCATGTATCGAGGTGTCGATCTCAATGTTACCGAGGATTTACGAGTTTTCCGCTCGACACGCACTTGCAAAAGTGTAAGTCTCCCTGAGCCATGATTTACGTTTGTTCTATGCTCATATTACCTCTTCGCTTCGTCAAGTCCAAGTTGACGTGGTAGTTTTTTTGTATTACTCTCTCCGTCCTTCTTACTGCTCCCTTATACGTACACTTACACCCTTTTAACGAACCGCCATGAGTATTTCACTGCGCGTACGACATTCATTCATGCCCCCACACACCACATTGTACTATCTCCCATTCACTGTTTCGACCATATGCTTCATTTACACGACCACATCCTACATTATTACTGTTCATTACATACTATTATCTACTTACATACTATCCATTTTATTTTTATTTCTACGCCCGATCCGAATTCCGTTGGATGTTTTCTCATACGGAATTTATGCTTTCATTCAAATTACACGTACACCTTCGATTCATTACGCGATATTTACTGCACAACAATAGAGCTCCATATTATAGAATACGTTTGCATAATGTTAAGGGGAGGTTTTCCGTGCTCGCACATTTTTCTGCTTTTCCATTCGACTCCAAGGAGAATTCGAATTTCAACGAGGTCAAAGGCATCTGCCACAGTAACCAAGCATAGCCAAATAATTGGCTCATTAGGAAATGATCATGGCACAAGTCATTAGACCATTCGCGGTGAGCGGTCAAAGGACTGCCCCTCCGTAATAGAGCCATTTATTCGACTCAGAATATGGCGTCGTCCTCTCTTTCCTCAGTCGTCTCCAATCTTGTCCGGGCCTCGATGGGCTCCTCTGTGCCAGGGACAGTCACGGACGACGACCTCGATCGTCATGTTGCAGAACTCATCGTCCGCGAGGCGAAGAAGAAAGCCGCACGATATGGCCAGCAAGGTATCCGTGCATATATAGCCAGTAATATGTATGTCCATTTCCCTCCCTATTTTTGTATACACATCCTTACTGAAGTGCGCTTATTATTTGATATGGATGTAGTGACAGTAATGCCCCAAAGCCCAACAAACGATTCCTGAGCTCCATTATTAAGAGCACAGATGACCATAACAAGACCATTCTCAAGGCGCAGGCACAGGCTGCGCAGGAGATCAAGCGTGAACGCGATGAGCAGGAGAGGAAACAACGACGAGCACGCGCGGAGGAGGCTGCTGACGCGGAGCGCCTGCGACGCTCTGGGGGTTCTAGGCATGCATCGGGTTCAGGATTGAAGAGGAAGCGGGCGACAGGGAGAGACGATGATAGCGACGGTTGGGACCGCTGGGATGGAAGGACTGCAGAACGGAAGAAGGTATTTAGGAATTGGGAGGATTGGGATGGCCGTGACGAGGATGAAGATGATGATTCATCGAAGAAGAGGAGAAAGAGCCGGTCTAGGTCGACGAGTAGAGAGAGGGACAGAATGACCGGCTCCTCACGCCTAGCTCGTGCCAGCGACGAGGTCGAAGGTCGCTCGCGCCGGCAGCGGCGCAGTCGGAGCGCCTCACCTCGGAAACATAAATCAGCCGACGATGACTGGGAACGGGAGCGACATACTGACGATCACTCAAGGCGACATAAACGACGCAGAAGTTACGAACGCTCCCATCTACACCCACGTTCGCGGCGATCCCGTTCTCCTTCTCGTCGGTCGGCTTCTCCCTCGTCTCAAGCGGAAGACTCAAAATCTCGGAGGCGTAAACGCTCCCGGTCACCGAAATACGCTTTAGATGATATTCGGGAGGATACTCCACGAAGTCGCTCTCGTAGATCACCGTCTCCGCTTCTCGAATCCACCTCCAAGTCCGAAACTCGAGAAAATGACACTCGACGGCGTCTAAAGGAGAAAGAGTCCCGTCGTAAAGATGATCAGTCTCCCAGCCCACAAACAACCAAATCTAAAGCATCTTCTTCCAAGTCGAAGGTAGAAGACGACCGTACACCTGTGCGAGCCATAACTCCCGAGACAGATTCACGTTCACCCAGCCCAGGTCCATATCCTCCAGTCCAGCTGCCCTCAAAAATGGATCGGTACTTTGAAGAGTCTTACGACCCACGGCTGGATGTCGCGCCCTTGTCCGCACCCACCGTTCCCGCAACTGGCTTAATTGATAATGCCGAGTTTGAAGGCTGGGACGCGATGCTAGAGCTCATTCGCATTCGCCGGGAGGACAAAGAGGAGAAGAAGCGGATGGAAAGGTTGGGCTTGTTGCCGCCGAAGGAAAAGAGCAAGAGCAAGAAGAAGGGTGTGGCGGTGGCAGATACAGCGCCGGCGGTTGCTGATAGATGGAGTGGGGACGCGGTTAGTATTATGGATATAGAGTATAAGAAGAGAGGATCGGTTAGAGAGTGGGATTTGGGGAAGGAGGGGTTTTGAATTTATAATATTATAATGGCGGTGTTACAATGGAATCCTATGTATATATTGGACTGCGCTTAAATTAGGCTCGCTGTTTTTGTCGGATTATAGAGATGCTTTTGAGCCTTTCTCTGAATTTTTGCCTTTCGCAATCCGTTGAAACTTGAGGCTGAGTTGGTGCCAGGGCCATCAGCAAAAGAGGGAAATTATGGCCATTGATTGTGGCACGTGGCAGGCTTGCCGGACTTTGCCCAGGGTATGCAAGGCCTGCTCGAAATCGAAAAGCCTTGCCAGGCCTTGCCAAACCGCTACCAGCGCGGCAATGATGACCCCTACATTGTACAACATTGGCATGCAATGTGATAAGTGGTCATACTTTTGCGCAGCTGTGTACGAAGTTTACAAGTGATGTCGGAGGATTATAACGCGATCACATTGGTGTCGATTTGTTTGCCATGCATTGCAATTATATCGCATACCTTCCCGAAATGATAGCTTCACTGCACAATACTCAGATAGCGTGAGATATATTTACATGCAATGTGAGCATCGCAATTGCTTGTGGCACTCGAGGTTTCGATAGCATTTTTAGAGGCCTTTAAAGAGAAAAGGTGTCTACTATTGACGATTATAGGTTATAAAGATTGTCCATTTTCAAGATAACTTGAGGAATTATAGACTCGTCTATTATATGTCGCTCTGCACAGCTACAGAGGGGACTTGAGCGTCGTCAAACCTTTCAAGTCTTTCGAGCGTTTTCCGGTGTTACTGGGTTTGATCCGGGAGATCTGGTCCGGGCCGAATACACTTTTATCAACGTACATTGTCCTCTTTCTCTTGGTGGATAGACCATCACAGAACACGCTCAATTCTGGGCACTAGAGAAGCCTCTGGAATATTGAAACCTTCTGAAGAATGGGCTATGAGATTCTGGCTGCACTCTCGAGTTGCGCTCTGGGCGGGTGTCCAAATATTCGTCAATACCCGAGCGCAGCCTTATAAGTAGGCCTTCCTTTTCGCCGGCGACGCGTCTTTCGTTACCTTTCATCATGATTCCTTTCTTCCCCTACCTTCCTTCATATTCTGGAGTACGCTGATACTATGTAGGTATAAGGTGGGTGCAGAGTTTTCTCTACAGTATCTTCTCACTCAAGGTGTGCCCGTGCTCTGTAGCTGATGGACTCCTTTGAACAGTAGATTCAGTCAGAAACGGCGACGGGATGGTAACAGTAATTGGCGGGTGCGTGTTTTAATCTCCATGCTTGGTTTTTGTCATTTTTTTTGGTCCTCTGACAAGCAGTAGTCTTTTTGCCCTCCGCCAGACGCGTCTCTGCATCGTATGTGGTCAATTCTTCACTCACGTTCATGATCAGTCATATTTACTATATTTCCCTCAGGTTTAGGTTGAAATTTGTTGGACTCGAATACGCTACCTTTTGTCGTCGTCGACCCGCGTCAACTTTGAGCCTCTGCATAAATGTGAGTGCGGTTCGGTTCGGTATTTATAACGTGTCTGAGTTGCGAGAGGCGGCTTTGGACATGCTATTTAGTATTTTCGAGACGTGTACTTAGTTATAATTCAATAATAATAATAATTCTTTTCCTACTACCTGCCGCATGGAACGATGAACAAGCTGGTACAGCAAAAATAGCTGCTGAAATGTGCAGCATGATGAACCATGTAGCCATACCTTGGAAGCGCTTGACAGCCTGGTAAACTCATGAGCAGCCTGTTGACGATTGCCAATTGTCCATCAGATACATGGCACGGTAAGGCCTGGAGGCCATTGGCAATTGTCGCCAGCCTTGGGAATTCTACATTATTGTGGACATTGTACAATAACCCATCGCATATTGGGATATGGCAATCTCCAACAGGATTGTGGGCTATGCAAGGAATGCGATGAAATTGGGCCGTATGCAAGGCCTGGCCAGGCCTGGTATACTTTTTCCTCTTTTGCTGATGGCGTCATTTACGACGTTACGACTAACGCGTCGTGCACCTGACGTGACATATATCACGGCAAAGGGTGTCAAATTCAATTGAGATCAACGACCACCATCTTCACCACTCGCCTCCAAGATGAGTGCATCCGAAGTCGCTCAATGCCTTGTTGCAACACTCAGTCCATCCACGAATACCCGTGTCGCGGCGGAACTCCAACTCTCTGAACTTTTTACACGTCCAGGCGCGTAAAGTCCTCCCCAATGCTCGCCTCGTTGCTTATGCTTCGCGCGATTCAGATGTTGGAATCTCGCTTTCCCAGTTGGTACTCTCGCGTGAGGTGGATATGTCTTTGAGACAGATGAGTTACCATGCTTATATGAGCCGTGGTCTTGATCTTGATGTGTTTCTTTCTCCCTCTTACTCGGCTAGCATCGCTCTTCGCAAATATGTTCGGGAACGATGGTCGCCTTATTTTGCTACATTCAAAGGATCTGCACCCCCTGTTGAGGTATACTACGTTCAATTATATCGCGGGTTATCTCAAAATACCTCTGTAGGTTAAAGCACAAGTGAGGGCAGCCGTATTGCGTGGGCTGTCCGATGACGATCGCAAAATTCGCTCACTCTCTGTAAGTATTGATCTCTTTGGTGGGCGAACATAACTAAATTATCCAGGCGCATACACTATCCTCGATTGCAAACTGCGATTGGCCTGATGAATACCCTGAACTCTTGTCTGCTCTTATTGCGTTGCTGTCGTCAGGATCGCCAGCGTCCGTCCATGGAGCCATGCAGGTCTTCACAGAATTTATCAAATCAGATCTAACGGAAGATCAAATTCTGCCTGTGCTTCGTGAACTCCTTCCGGTATTACTCCAAATTCTCGGATCGGTTCAGGTATTGTGATCCTCAAGATCATATGGACGTTTACTGATAGACGAGCAGTCTCATTCGGCGCCAACTCGCGCGCGTACTGTCTCCGTATTCCGTCAATGCATCACTGCCCTATTTATGGTCAAAGATCAACACCCCCAAGCCGTCAAAGAAGCTATTGCATCTGTTCTACCTGCTTGGTTAGAGGCTTTTAAGGTTTTGCTCAATATCGATCCTGCTCAGGATGTGTCCGACCCTTCCAATTGGGATGGCTTGACAGTCAGGATTCAAATTTTCAAGGTACGCCTTCATGATCTATCATTTTGTTCGTACCTAAGTATCTCGTTCCAGACGCTTGATACTCTCCATATATCATTCCCCAAAGCGCTTGTACCATATCTGCCCGATTTACTCTCAGCATCTCTCAACCATCTAAGCGTCCTTTACCCTACTTTCTCCACTTACTGCCTATCTGCGACCGAAACGGCACCAAATACATCAGAAGATGAATCTCTTGAACTGCCCCAATTGCTATGTCCTATCATCGACTTCTTAGCTGCTGTCGTGCGAGGGGGGCGAGCTCGTGAATGGCTGGCAGACCCAAATATCAGATCCTTGGTGTCCTCTGTCTTTGCTTTTGTCCAAATGACCGATGAAGATGTAATTTTTTTCTTTTTCTCTATACTGGAGATTTGTTCCTGACTTATTTTTTCTAAGGTCGATACATGGGCGAACAATGCCAATGTCTTTGTCGCTCAAGAAGAAGATGAAACTCAACAATACAGTGTGCGGGTGGCTGGCTTTGACCTTCTTGGTGTATGTTTCAACAATTTGCCATCCAACTGCCCGTGATCATTGTTGTTTTCCAGGCCTTGATTGAAAGATATCCTGTCCAAACTACAAAATCAATCCAGTCAAATATAGAGCAAGTTATCATCGCTTCTGAAAACGCACGTAACACCGCAGACGAGGACTGGTAAGAGTATGCTCTGTTTTGTCGAAGCCATCGTTTAACAGTGAGTACAACCTAGGTGGAGACCTCTCGAAGCCTCCTTGGCTGCAGTTGGATCGCAAGCGGAGTCTATTCTAAATTGCATCGAAGATGAGGAAGATTCCGGACGGCCAAAGCCTATCAACATTGATTATTTGCTTACCAATGTCATTCCACCTATCTTGAATGCATCTGGTGCGTTTTCAGATACTTCTTTGAATCATCATGCACTAAGATGTTCTGTAGAATTTCCATTCCTTCAGGGACGTGCATTCGTATTCGCCAGTCAATATGCGAAAGTACTTCCCCTACAATCAGCTGGCCACTACCTGGATGCTGCTGTTCAAGTTCTAGAGTCGACTGAGGCTGGTGTTCCTGTCAAGGTCTCAGCCGTGAAAGCGATACATAAGTTAGCTCTTCCTATTATAATTATACACTAGTATACTTATGCTCCCCAGTTTCTGCCACGGTGGCGAAGACTCTGCTACCCTTCCTTTCGCAGCTCGTATTTCTCAAGATCTCGGCCCATTAATGCTTGTCGCTTCTGATGATACGCTTTCCCTTGTTTTGGAAACTCTATCCGTCGTTCTTGAAGTGGATCATGGCAAATGGTTGACACCTGAACTCACTCAATCATTGGTATCGGCAGTGCTAGAAGTCTGGAGCAAGAACAACAAAGGTTAGAAACAAATTTTATGATTTAATATATCCTTGACCAAGAATTCTTTCTTGCAGATCCTATCTTTATCTCTATCTTGAGTGACATCTTCGAGAATATTGCGGCGTCTCCTGTTCAGGGAATCTACGAAACCATTGTGAAGCAAGCCCTACCAATCCTAAGCGTGGCTATCATTTCTGCCAAAAAGGAAGAGTCATGGATTGCTAGCTCGGCTATCGACCTCGTTAGCAGCCTTGCGCATGGTGCTCCTGAAAGCGGTCTTGGTGAAGGATTCTTCCAACTTCTGGGGCCCAACTTGTTTTCTTGCCTCGCAAGTGCTGAAGACAGAGACGTACTGCAGGTAGGAGTCAGATCTTCTGCTTTTTACGGTCGTATACTGACGGTACTTCAAAGAGTGGCATTTCATGCCTCACGCTTATCATTCGTAAAGATTGCAACCAGCTGATCTCTTGGAGAGACCCTAATGGACGAACCGGGATTGAATGGGTTTTGACTCTCGTCGCTCGGACCCTGCAAAGCGAGGATGAATCGGGAGGACTTCAAATTGGCGATTTGATCATTCACCTACTGAGAAAGGCGGGCGAATCCATCCTTCCAGTGCTGCCTGAGTTGCTACGAGCCATGATAATCAGGATGACTACCGCAAAAACGGCAACCTTCTTGCAAGTGAGTGTATGCAGTACCCCTTTGTCATTCAATACTGACTCGTTGATAGTCTCTAGTGATTCCTTTCGCCTTCCTTATCAACAACCAACGAGACACTGTACTTGCGCTTTTGGAGCCAATGGATATCAATGGCCGTACAGCTTTGGATATTCTTCTGCAAACTTGGTGCGAGAATGCAGAAACTTTCCAAGGATTCTGGCCTTCTCGCGTCAGCACACTGGGTCTGACACAGCTTCTCGTGTGTGAGCGGCCAAGCGTTCATAACTTGGTTGTAAAAGGCGATATCATTATTAATCCCGCGACTTCAAATAGTGAGTGTTCTTAGTTTTTCGTGTGGTCATTGCGATGCTTAGTATGCACAGTCATTATGACTCGTTCGAAGACGAAGACGAGTATGCATATTTGCTCCAGAATATGTCTCTGGACTATGACTGATCCTGGTTATTTTTTCAGCTCCTGACGAGTTCACCAGCATTCCCTTCCCAGTCAAGGCTCTCAAACTCATTCTGCATGATATTCAATCCGGCGGAGAAGCAGCTAGCCTGTCTGCCCAAGGTTTATTCGACGTTGAATCAGACGACGGGGTAAGTTCATTGTGAGTTTATTTTACAATTTTTAAATGATTGTCTAGGACGAGGAGTGGGCAGAAGAAGGCGGCGAGCAAGGCTCAAGGAAGGATGAATTCGCTTACCTGTCGGATCTCATCGGACCCAAGGGGATGGCCTTCGACAACGACGAAATTCTGGATGCCAACGACGACGAAGACTTGCAAAATGACGCTATCTCCCAGATGGACATGCAGGTAAGCTGATTACAATTTGAAATGTTGACATTGCTAATTTCACTGGAAAATACAGGCCCACCTCTTCGGTTTTATACGCGAATGCGCTGCGCGAAACACTAATAACTTCACCGCTATTGTGGATCAGCTAGCACCTGAGGAAATTCTTGTCATACATCGTATCGTCAGCGGAGACAAGTAGGATTGGGCTTTGGATTCGTAGAGACCTAAAATGTTGTCGATAACAAGTGGCAACTTACTTTTTCTGGACGCCTTTTAGCTAGCATAATTTCAAAATTTGAATAGAGGATCATTTTCCCGCTCATTGCATCTGTCTCCAGCGTGTATAGCGCTATGATGATCCAACTAAGGAGAAAAATACTCCGTAATCGTATGGATGCTACAGAAACGACCGTGGGAAGGATCCAATATTGTCAATCAAGAATTTTCTTTGAGTTGGAAGGTAGCATTCACTAGCTCATTTCCTCCTCCTCTTCTGTTCAAAATGGCTCCTGCAAAGAAGCCAACAGGGCCGTCGAAGACGAGATCCTCCTCATCAAACGGTGTTTCTCTTGCTAAGGTCAAGGGAGAGAATTTCTATCGCGATGCGAAGAAGGTCAACCGACTCAAAATGTTGACCGGCGGCAAGGCCGTCCGCGACAAGGATGGCAAGATCGTCCAGGCCGCTGCGTTCCAGAAGGGCGAAGACGAGACGAAGCCTGGCCGTGTGCAGCCTGATAAGAGGTGGTTCGGTGCGTCGACGGGGTATTGATTGGAATAAACAACCTGCGTGCTCATTTGGTCGGTTTTTTCTTCTGTCTAAGGTAACACCAGGGTTATCTCGCAAACTGCGTTGGATCATTTCAGGACGAGCCTCGGAGCGAAGAAGGATGATCCCTATTCGGTGTTGCTGAAGAGGAACAAGCTGCCCATGGCGCTCCTCGATGACGCTGCTAATCCCTCTTTGCGCAAGGTGTGTCATCTCACTCTCAATAATATTGTTGTGCCCGTAAATCTGACTGGGATGTATAGCGCCCTCATATCGTAGAGACAGAACCGTTCTCAGAAACGTTTGGTCCTAAGGCACAGAGGAAACGACCAAGAGTAGATGCAGGAACTTTTGAGGAGCTCGGGAAATTGGGTGCTGACATGGCCGAGGAAGCAGAAGTTGCAGCATCAGCGTCGGGAAATCGTATCATTGGTGCGAAAAAAAAATTATCTACACATACATTTCTCAAAACTTACATCGTTATAGAGCCCCTCGCCTCCACTATTACTGAACCCCAAACTCACGCCGACTTCAATGAACCCATTTATGCCAAGGGTACATCACGACGGATATTCGGCGAGCTGTACAAGGTCATCGACTCGTCAGATGTTATCCTCCATATTTTGGATGCTCGTGATCCTTTGGGTACAATGTGCGAATCTGTCCTCGAGACTATCAAAAAGGAAAAGGCCCACAAACAAGTCGTGTTGGTTATCAACAAGTGCGATTTGGTGCCTAACTGGGTCACTGTAAGGATTATACGCTCAGTCCCTTCCCCTCGATTTCTGAACTTCCTTTCTTTTAGGCGAGATATATCAAACATCTAACCCCGCGTTACCCGACTATCGCATTCCATGCCTCTCCCAACCATTCATTCGGAAAAGGATCTCTCATTCAATTGCTACGACAATTCTCTCAGCTTCACTCCGACAAGAAGCAAATATCTGTAGGTTTTATTGGATACCCCAACGTTGGCAAAAGCAGCGTTATCAACACATTAAAAAGCAGCAAGGTCTGCACGGTTGCCCCTGTGCCAGGAGAGACTAAAGTAAGCATTCTGATTTAAGTCATAAGCGCTTCTGCTAACTCTTGTTTTTGACAGGTGTGGCAATATATCACCCTCACGAAAAGAATCTACCTCATCGATTGCCCTGGTATCGTCCCAGCGTCCGCGAACGACTCTCAATCATCGATCGTGTTGAAGGGTGTCATCCGAGTGGAAGCTCTGCCCACACCCTCCGAGCATGTCCCCGCTCTCATGCAGCGCGTAAAACCCGTATACCTCTCCCGAACATATGGAATTCCCCTTCCCAACAAGGACGACATCACTATAGGCTGGGACACTGAGGAATTTCTCGACCAACTCGCGCGCAAGAAGGGTCGTCTGCTGAAGCACGGCGAGCCCGATCTCGACTCGGTTGCCAAAATCATCCTCACAGACTGGGTGCGCGGACGCATACCGTTCTTTGTACCACCACCTGAGCGATCGGAGGAGCTGAATGAGGCGGAGGCCAAAATCAAGAAGCGCAAGGAGAAGGGCAAAGGCAAGGCGGATACTGCTGAGGTGCCTGGTGTAAAGCAGAATTTGAAGACGCTGATTCAGAAGAACACTTTCTTGCCGGAGGACATTGAGAAGATGGATGAAGAGGAAGAGGCTGTTGAGGAGGTCAATGATGAGGAAGCTGCCATAGCGGAGGACGAAGATGCCGAAGGCGAGGAGGAGGAAGAGGAGCTGCAATGGAACGATGTCTTTGAAGGCATCAAGACCAGCGAGCCCGTTGAGGCACAGGAAGAGGATGAAGACGAAGAAGTTGATGCTGATGCTGCTGATGCTGATGACGATGGTATGTCGATCGCCCAGTTCAAATTAAGTCCTATGTTGAACCCCTTTTTTTCAGATGACACTTCGGAGGCTGAAGCAAAGAAAGAAGCGCGTATGAAAACAAACAAGGTTTGTGTATTTTTGAACGCCTCTGGCCCATCCCAGATTCTGACTTATCTCTGCACTCACAGCGTAAAGCCGCGAACTTCTACACGTCGGCGAACGTGAAGAACAAGAGCCGATCGAAAGCGGCTTTAATGAAATCACTACCTGTCGGCAAGAAGGGAGGAAGTAAGAGCAAGAAAAGCTAATTGCGAAGTTTGCTGTATGTCAGTTGGTAGATATGGTAAGCGTGAGCACTTTTTTTTGTGTTGGTGTAGAGGCTTATCGATGAGAATTAGCTGTACGGATTTCTTATGCGATGTTTCGTTTTGGATTGATAAAATAGTAGAGTGAGAGTGAGAGCAAGCCAAGGTGCGTCTGGACCCTTGGGGAGAGGGCCAATCGGAAATGTCAGCGTTCGGGAATTGATCGGACATCCGAAGATGGCTCCAGAATTCCTGTCTATTCCTCCTCCATTCATTGTGGGAAAGTTGGGACAGCTTAAGATTGATTTCGCAATATCTTTTTCGTCTCTTCATCCTACCCTCCCACCTACTCATCATGTCCATCACCAAGATCCAAGCTCGCCAGGCAGGACTATCATTCCACTATCGTCGTCACTTTTCACTAAGTTATCGATTAGATCTTCGACTCCCGTGGCAATCCCACCGTTGAAGTCGATCTCTACACCGCGAAAGGTCGGTTTTGAGAGATCTGTCATTGCAATCGGTCTGACTCTTGGATAGGCCGTTTCCGCGCTGCCGTTCCTTCCGGCGCTTCCACTGGAATCCACGAGGCGGTCGAGCTCCGCGATGGAGACAAGAGCAGCTATGTCGGCAAAGGTGCGTCTCGCAGTGCTTTGGGTGTGCTCAGATCCATCCTGAATATGATCGACGCGTCGTAGGTGTCTCCAAGGCTGTCGCAAATGTGAACGATATCATTGCTCCTGAGCTTATCAAGTCTGGCCTCACCGTCCTCCAGCAAAAGGACGTCGATGACTTCCTTATCAAGCTCGACGGCACCCCCAACAAGGGTAAACTCGGCGCTAACGCCATTCTTGGTGTTTCCATGGCCGTTTCCGAAGCTGGTGCCGCCGAGAAGGGTGTTCCTCTCTACCAGCACCTTGCTGACCTTGCTGGCGTCAAGGCTCCTTTCGTCCTTCCCTGCCCCGCCTTCAACGTGATCAACGGTGGATCCCATGCCGGAAACAAGCTTGCCTTCCAGGAATTCATGTTGCTGCCCACTGGCGCATCCTCATTTACTGAGGCCATGAAGATCGGCACAGAGACCTACCACACTCTCAAAAAGGTCATCAGCGCTAAATACGGAATTGATGGTATTTTTATCTCTCAATCATATGACGCATAGATGATGATATATCGCATTCATCTAGCGGTCAATGTCGGAGACGAGGGTGGTTTCGCTCCCAACGTTTCCGGTGCGGAGGAGTCCCTGGAGCTCCTTTCGGAGGCTATCAAGAAGGCCGGATATGAGGGCAAGATCAAGATTGCGCTCGATGTCGCCTCTTCCGAGTTCTACAAGGATGGCAAATACGATTTGGACTTCAAGAACCCCAACTCTGACCCTAGCAAGTGGATCTCTGGCAAAGAGCTCGCAGACCTCTACCTCGGCTACATCAAGGAGTACCCCATCGTTTCCATCGAAGACCCCTTCGACCAGGACGACTGGGAGGCTTGGACCCACTTCACCGCCAACAGCGGCATCCAGATCGTCGGTGACGATCTGACCGTTACCAACCCTCTCCGCATCAAGACCGCTATCGAGAAGAAGGCTTGCAATGGTCTCCTACTCAAGGTCAACCAGATCGGAACCATCTCCGAATCGATCCAAGCGTATGTTCTTCTGGATCCCTGGACTGTTATATTTTCCTCATGTTATTGTTTTTCCTAGTGCTCAGCTCTCGCAATCCGACGGTTGGGGTGTCATGATTTCTCACCGCAGTGGAGAGACTGAAAACACTCTCATTGCTGACCTCGTCGTTGCCCTCGGTACTGGCCAGATCAAGACTGGTGCACCTGCTCGCAGCGAGCGTGTTGCCAAATACAATGCTCTCCTTCGCATTGAGTGCGTTTATCTGTTTCTATTTTTTAAAGATCTTTGAGCTGATGATTTGTTTAGGGAGGAGCTCAAAGGCACTGGCGCCACCTATGCCGGTGATCGGGGATTGTCTGCAGGACACACGCACCCCGCTCTTCTCAAGAAGTAAACAAGCACCATGGGGGAACGATGCTCGAAAATATACCGTATACGGATGACGCTATAGACCTAAATGTACTAACGAACTGCATGCAGAGCTTGACAATAATAAACCAAATGTTGTAACAAGAGCGTAATATTGAAGACGGATGGCTGTAGATTTTCAATGACCTTGTGTTGGTCCTGGATGAGTGCGTCTGCGGTGACATTGTGTGGAGGGGTCTATCATTTCGAACACCCGCGCGACGTCATGCCTTCTATAGATAGATTTACGATGCTTATAATAGGCTCACCTCCCTGCGGATTGCTCAACAACACCATTCATTCCTAGAAAATGTCCGTCATCCGCCTTCAAGCTAGACAGGTAAGAAGATTTTTTTTCTTCCAATGCCTGCGCTCAGTTGTTGTATCCAAATCTTCGATTCTCGCGGCAATCCTACCGTCGAAGTCGACCTGTACACTGCTAAAGGTGAAGGCGAATGAGTTGACGAAACATCGGATAATCTAATGCCCTTGGATTTGTAGGACGCTTCCGTGCTTCCGCACCCTCTGGCGCGTCGACCGGCAGTCACGAAGCTGTTGAGTTGAGAGATGGAGACAAGACCGCATACTTGGGCAAAGGTACATATGCACTTTCTACCTGGCCTGCTGGATCTTTTTAACCGTCAACTCTTACGACAGGTGTCTATAAGGCCGTCTCTAACATCAACGGCATCATACAACCCGCGCTCATCAAGTCCGGCCTCGACATCACGCAGCAGCTCGAGATCGACGACTTCCTTATCAACCTCGACGGCACGCCCAACAAGAGTAAGCTCGGCGCCAACGCGCTCGTCGCGGTCTCGATGGCCGTCGCAATCGCGGGCGCATCGGAGTCAAACATACCTCTGTACCAGCATCTAGCGACGCTCGCAAGCGTTAAACCGCCATACATCCTGCCGACGCCGTCGTTCAATGTGATCAACGGCGGCAAGCACGCGGGCAACCGCCTTGCCGTGCAGGAGTTCATGATCATGCCCGTCGGCGCGACCTCGTTCGCGGAGGCGCTGAAGATGGGCACAGAAACGTATCACTATCTGAAGAAGGTCATCAACAAGAAATATGGGCTTGATGGTATGTGCTCACCCCTGATTGACTGACGGATTTGGCAATGCGTGCGCCTTTTATGGAAATATTGAACCCCGACTTTGCCTTTTTTGTGTGCAGCGACGAATGTTGGCGACGAGGGCGGCTTTGCACCGAATATACAAACCGCGGAAGAGGCGCTGGACCTCATCGTGACTGCCATCAACAACGCGGGGTACGAAGACAAGATCAAGATCGGCATCGACTCCGCCGCGTCCGAGTTCTACGAGGGCGGCAAATACAACCTCGACTTCAAGTCACCGAAGCCCGATCCCAAGAACATCCTCACGGGCATGCAGCTCTCCGACCTTTATATCAATCTCCTGAAGAAATACCCCATCATTTCAGTCGAGGGCCCGTTTGCAGAGGACGACTGGGAGGCGTGGACCCACTTTGCGAGCCGCACAGACATGCAGATTGTAGCGGACGACTTGACCGTGACCAATCCGACGCGTATTAAGACCGCCATCGAGAAGAAATCGGCGAATGGGCTCTTGGTGAAGGTCAACCAGATCGGTACCGTCTCCGAGGCCATTGCTGCGTAAGTGTCACGTAGTTTCTTGATTTCCTGCATCGCTGACGACAGTCTCGAATATAGGACGAAGCTGGCACAAAGCACCGGTTGGTCTGTTATGGTCTCGCACCGCAGCGGCGAGACCGAGAACACGTTCATCGCTGACCTTACAGTTGGGCTCGGCGTCGGGGAGATCAAGTCGGGTGCCCCAGCGCGCAGCGAGCGCGTATCGAAGTACAACGCGCTCTTACGCATAGAGTAAGCCTCTCAATTAGACTGCTCTAGAATGTAACGTGCTGATGAATTACTCCTACCCTGTTCCTTCATCTCTTTTTTGTTATTCGGTATATGCAGAGAGGAGCTGATCCAGTCAGGCGGAAACCCAGTCTTCGCCGGTATAAAGGGTTACTCCAAGGGTACTGCTGCTCCACCCTTGTTGGCTAAAAAATAGAGAAGGGATTCTGCTCGCGATGCGCTCATTCAGCTTCATACCATGAATCCCGAATATGTATTACCTTGCGCTGAAGATATTTTTGTACGTACTCTACTTGTAAATGATAGTTCGACACGTAGGAATGATGTTAGGTACTCTATTGAGACAGATCGAGCATATATGGCACGGCATCTAGTAGATGTATTTTTGCCCTAGGCGCCGTTCGTGGCTGATATACATACTCGACAGAGCACTGGCGTGTGCTTTTGCAAGCTGGCTGGAAAATTCCGCTGAAATAATTTCAAAAAATCTCACAGGAAGAAAAGAAAAGTTTGCTCCTCCTGGCGCCATCCGAAGGTAAATGATTATAATCACATTTAACGACCATGACAACTCGTACTGCGCACGCAGCGCTCGGCGCCTAGCGCCCAGCTCGATGAAACGTACTCTGCTCTCACTCGTCGATCACAACAACGTTAGTTTATACCCATCTCTGTAATTCCCGGTTCGCCTTTCTCATACAATCAATTCGGTCGACGCTGGCTCCAAAGGCGATCCGGAGTAAGCGCCATTAAATGGCACAGTCCACTAACTTGATTTGGAGAGCTCAGCGGGCAGTGTCCACCGCTGGCCAGGTGTCATGCCACAGAGCGTTTCAGGATGCATATGTGTATCAGTAGCCAGAGGATGATAGGCCGATGGCTTGACAGTGGTTCCACATATGCGTGCGCGTCCGACGTTGACACCAGCTGTGTTATTTACATTCGACGGCGAGCTGTGGCAGCGCTATTTTCCCCCTTGAGGAGGCTGAAGCTCGAATGTTGACTCTGGAATCGCCCCATTCGTGAAGAATCATTTTATCTGTCGCCCTGATAGCTTCCCAATAAGAATCTGAATGAACTTTGATGCTCTTCTATGTGCCCGAGATCACCAGCTGGGAATCTGAAATAGCTTGAACTGTAACTGTGATGGATGGTAAGTGCAGACATAAAGCTGTAATTGCATGTAGATTCCGAGTACATCTTGAACGTTGGGACTCGGAGATTAGGCGCCTTTGAATGTTGTTCCGTTGATAATTTTACTAAGTCCGCAGCGGTACCCAGCTTTATGCCACAAGCAGTCTGAATTCGAGAGAAGTCGTCGCTCTATTTTGGAATAATAATTCATTCATCTTGGACCTCGAGGCGACATCTGATTATGAGGCCGGGTTGCTTGACTGCTTGAACGGAATATTACGGCGCCTATGTCAATATGGAGGAAATATACTCAACTGTTTCCTTCCAAAGCATTTCCCCCAGCCGCGCATGAACATGAGATGCTCCCATGCTTCAGCTTTTTGTTCTGGCTAACTTGGCTCCGGTAATAATATATGGTTTGGACCGCATACACGCCCCTGGCAGCTGGGCGTGCAGATGATTTTAGAACCCGATAAACATCCGACGGCGTTCAGCAGGCGTGTGGGAGATGCAGAGGTGTGGTATGAGCAAGTGAAGGAGGGTTCGTGAGACTAGTTTTAGTTGTGATTGTTGCGATGGGAATAAATAATCTTCTTACCCATGTCACTCTTTCTTTCATAGCGTCTGCACCCAACATGGACGCCCCGGCCGTCCTCCTTATCCCTCCAAGCCCAATGGTCTACGATCCGGCCCATTCCCAACCCCCACCCCCACCCACACTCCGGAAAGAGCCCGGCAGAAGTTCCTCCGACGCAATATTTTCCATATATTCCATGTACGGCGATGAGCACCAGCCCCGGGCAAGCACCGGCTGGGCTAGTGCAGGCCACGATCGCACTCGTTCGAGGGACAGCATCTATAGTGGTGCCAGCACTAGTGTTCGACAGCGAGCGTCGGTGGCATCCACCAGCCGTCTTTCGTCTGACCTGGCATACTACACTCCCGAGCCAGAGCCGGAGCCCGCACCACCTTCCATAACAGAACGCTCTGAGCTTTCTCGCCGATCTTCAAGAAACTCCCCACATCGTCTCTCTTCTGTTGACCACGAACAGAGTCTACACAGATCATCCCTGAAGGTCAACGGGAGACATCCCCCGCCTGCAGTGAGCTTGCATTCCATTAAAGTCTCTCTCGACTCACAAGGTATGGATGGAAAGCCGTACAGTCAATTCGAAGCGGTTGCTGTCAGGGGCGACGAGTACGAGGCAGATGTTGAGCGCATCTACTCGCACCCTGGGATCAGACAGCTGCAGACTGAGGATGCCGAAGACAAGAGACGTAGCGCTGATGCACGGGAGGTAACAAGAGAGAGGTCTGAGGTCGGCAGTCCGCGTGGGTCTCTTGCCACCGCGTCCTCTCTGCGTGCGCCATCGAGCCATGCAGCACCCTCGTCATCGCGACACACACCCTCCGACATCTTCGACTCCGCCCCTGCCAGCGTCGTTCGCAGCAGCGACCTTTCTGCCTCATCCTATGCCCCTGCGCCATCACTCACACCGAAAAGAAGAAGCGGATCACCACATTCTGGCAGATCTTCACGAAGCTCGCCACACCCTGTCTCCGCGGCCGACCACGAGCTGCCCCCTCTTCCACCTTCCATTCAGTCACATCATTCCCATTCCCCGTCGCCGACACCACCGCCCCAGAACGAACCTCCGCGGCACCTTCCCCCATCATCGCCATCACCAACTCCCGTCCTTCTCAGCCCAATACCGTCCAAGAAATTGACTGGGAAGCACCCACCACCTAACTTCGGTTCGCCCTCCAGCAAAATTTCTCTGGTACCCTCTGAAGGCGAGGATATGGACGGTTTCCACGTGCGCAACACATATGCTCAGCTCGAAGCATCGGGCGTCAAAGGCGACGGATACGAGGAAGGCGTTGAGCGCACGCGCGCGCGCATTGGTACCAGCAGAATTAGCCAGCTGCAGGCAGAGGAGGCGTTGGGCGACGGCCAGGAAAAGAAACGTAGCCTGGATCCGCGCGAGATCCAGCTGTTGCAGAGCGTGGACCGGTGAGTATCGCCTGCCATGTCTGAGGTGGATTGATTAATTAACACGACAACAGCTACGGCTTTTTCTCCATCCCCTCGCATGACCGTCTCATCCTTATCCCTTCCGCGCCCTTTCTCAAAAAACTCTCCCCCGTCCCCGCGGGGCCTCCAAACGTCTCACCGAACGCGCAGACCGTCAGTCGCCTGCCATCTGTGTCAGTATCACCGAAAGAAACCGCGCGGATTGGAAAATGGTCGCGCATGCTCGTGCCACAAAAGAGCGCTTTTGGAGGCAACGTCCAGACGTGGAATGTGCGCCCATCGAAGGAGGGAAAGCTGCGCGAGCGCACGTACAAGGGCATCCCGGACCGATGGCGGCGCGCTGCGTGGGACCTGATGATGTCGCGCTTCCCGGGCGTGTCGCCTGCGATGTACGAGCGTCTCGCGCAGGAGTATCGCGACGCACTAGATAAACCATCGACATACGATATCCAGATTGATCTGGATGTCCCGCGGACGATTAGTGGGCATATCATGTTCAGGACAAGATATGGCGCTGGGTAGGCCGCTCATTCTTTTCCTGTTTAACTGGCGCTGACGTTTACACAAATTCATCAGTCAACGCTCACTCTTCCATGTGCTACACTCATTCTCGCTGCGGTGTCAGTCTTGTGGGTACGTCCAAGGCATGGGTCCGATCGCTGCCACGCTTCTATGCTACTTCGAGCCGGAACGGGTGTACGCTTCACTGGTGCTACTACACGACGCTTACCGGTTACATGACGTGTTCAATGCAGGCTTCCCAGGCATGTTGGAAGCAATTTATGTGCAGGAACGCATAATGCAGACAATGATGCCTGCAGTGTATGAATCATGTCGGAAACATATGGTCTCAACGACGTCGTACGCGACGAAGTGGTACATCACACTGTTTGCCAATTCAGTTCCATTCCAGACACAGCTGCGGTTTTGGGATGTGTTTCTGCTGGAAGGGTATGATGTCTTTATAGCGATCGCGGTCGCCATTGTGTGGGTGTATCGAGGTGCGCTGATTTTTTGGGGCCTTTCAACTAATTTCATGTGCTAAATTGCGCGTCTTCGTTGATAGATCACATCACGTCGGGCGCAGCTAACTTCGAAACCATTTTGTCCCTGCTTTCTTCATTTTTCGTACCGGAGGATGAAGACGCGATGATGGGGTGGATCGAGAGCATGCTCGGTGACAAGAAGCTGCGTGCAAATATGGCGCAGTGGCGGCGAGATTGGCATGCGCTTGTTGCTGCAGGCAAAGACGGCTCAGCGCTGCTATAGCATCGAGTACGTGCGTTGTGTTTACTTCCGTGTGTGGAGATGCCCTCTCGCCCTTCCCACTGCATTCCCGTCTCTTTTTTCCTTCCCCGCATCCACATATAAATTCATATGCATCTTCACCACTGTAGACATGTCCCAAAATTCAGACATCTCATCTGGTCTTGTATTATTATCGTTTCTATTATCGTAATGGTTTTCATCGTCGCACCTCGCTATTACTTATACCTAGCAATCTGATAACACCCGGTCACATACACTCACTTGCATCCAATCCCTATTTTTTTCACCCGTACTTGTTGCTCAACTCATCCAACATGCATTCATGGATCCATTGTTCACCAACTTTCTCTCTTTAATTATTGTTCAACCTCACAACCAGTTACTTTTATATATCAATATATTGTGTATTTGGTAGCCCATTATCTGGTGTAATATGGCCATATGCCTGATTGTAGCTGCTCGATAAATATACAATCGCAGCTTGCGCCAAAAATTCCTCTTCTGCTGAGCTCGTTCCAACTCAGAAGTCAGTGAGATGGTCGTGGGAAAGCCATCAAATTCGGGAGTCGCCTCCAACTTTTGCAAAACTTGTTGTCACACTTCCTACGATACCATGTCTGTCCCAACGTCCCTCCTTCGTTCCAGCGGGAGTTCCAGCCGTCGCGCACTCGCTGCACCCACCACTCTCGGCGCTGTGCGACACTATGCCCTCCCGAACCAGGACAGCACCGCCGGAGACCCCAAAAAAGACATCATCCGCCGCGTTCTGTACCCAGGCAACATCAAGAACCGGCCGACACCAGTAGGAACGTGGCGCCCAGACGTCGGACAGGCAATTCAGCGCGCCATTCCGTCGGCGCAGGCGCATGAGACAATCGAGCGCGCGTGGCTGCTGCACCGCCGACATGTGCGCCAGCAGCGCGCGGCAGAGACCGAGCGCAAGTTCTTGAAGATGAAGGAGGCGATGGATGTCCTGCATGAGGTGGACTCGCGTTTGTACCTGGAGGCGAATAAGAAGGACGACCCTCGTGCACGCTCTCCAGAGGAGATGGAGGTTGTCAAGAAGTCCAAGCAGTCGGAGATTCGTGCTATGGAGGCGAGGATACGCGGGTTGTTCCCCCGTGAGTTACGTATACCTACAGAAACACCCTCACGCACTGGGTGGAAATATGAGTGGAAGGCATTCCACAGACCTCTTTGATTGTATGTCGTTTTGCTTTAATCTGCTGTTATATGGTTTTCTCATCTTGATATCTTGTGCAGACCTTCTCGTTCCAACACTACATTGTTTGCTATAGGATGGGATGCGGGGGGATAATGGCATATCCTTTAATATACAGATTACAGAAAGCAATGCAAAAGACTATGTCAACTCCAGCTCAACTCCATCTCTCCGACTCTCGAATGCTGAAGGGATCGCCCATGCCTGAAGGTTCTGATCCTCTTGCAATATTCGCAGTCTTGGCTACGACAGCAACATGAACAGCCTCAAGAGCTTCGGTCCACTTGTCCAATGCATGGTATCGTTTCTTCTCAAGGCTTTGCCTAAAAAAGAATTAATTTCTTAGTACAGTGAGAGTGTCGTAAAACATTTGAGGCTGACTTTCTGTCCAATTCCAATCTCATTCCAACCTGGTCGATTCGACCGTCCACTTTGCCTTCCAGAATGAGGCCAATTAGAAGGTCTTCAACCTCTTGAATTTCGACGTTGAGTTGCTGTCAATGATGGAATACATTCAGCATTGGTGTAAGTATTGGTATGACCTGGGAGACAGTAGGCTACCTTTGCGAGAAAGGAAAGTTCCAGGCGAGTGTATGGTTTGATGAGGTCAATAAGATACTGTGTTCGTAAACTGCGAAGTAGTTCGCCGATATAGGAACGAATAAAAGCATCGTCCATTATTGTTGAGCGGTTGTCTTGGAAAGTCAGCGTATAAGTGTAGTGTACAAAAAGAATGACATCAGTGAACTGACCTTTCAGAATTTTCTCTGCAAGATGGACCTCACGACGCTGGTATGCGTCAACCAGATCGGTCATCGCTTTGATCTGAGGGTCCGCCTTGTATCTGAAAATAAGCAGTAATTAAATTACGGTCAAGTGCGCCTGTTAGACTACGCACGGCTTTGTTTCTTGGCTGTCGAAGGGATTGACTTCACTACCAGTAAGCATGTTCGCCAATACTAGGTATTTGAGGACTTGAATTCGCTGGGGAGATCCTGCTTCATCGTAGTTTCTGAACGACTCGAAGAAGTCTTCGCTGGCTCTGTTCCATTGGCCTGGAGAACAAAGATTAGTTGATGACTAGGGCAAGGTTCAATTTCGCGCTTACGTTCGCCCATCCACATTTTACCACCGCACTCCTTGATGACGCCCATGATCCTTGGATGCGGAATGGCTGACCTGACAGCGTTACTTGCATTGTAAATTTCCTGCGCAAAATGTGAGACACGAATTATATTTATGCAAAATATCGACCTTAAGCTTCTTAAAGTTTCTTGTCTCGTTGTACATTTGAATTTCAAGCGCGTAAATTTCCAGAAGTTGGGTACCGCGTTGAGATTGATCGTCAACTTCACTTGTCGCAGTTGTCGCTTGATGCAGCTCTTTGATCAGCTACATATAATTAAGAATTATAGATGCGCGCGATTTGATGATAATATGAAGGACACTGACCCTGGACAGACGAGAGTACTCTTTACGATCTAGCCATAGCTTAGCGAGCTTCAGATTCGTCTTGACCGAGAGACGCTGCAAACAAAAATTAGGGAGAAATATGAAACAGCATGAGAAGACTCTAACCTCATTCTTGGCTTCCTCCAATGCTTTCCTGGTCACTTGATAGAATTTCTCAAGGACATCCACCTCTACCACGCCACCCTTGCCGCCTCCAACATAATCTAAGATTCCATTGATCGACTTCTCGGAATAGTTTCGCGTTACGGCCGACTTCGTGTATGTGAGGAGCTCTGTGTATGTCTTTAGCGCGTCGCTGGGTCGATGGAGTTCCAAGAAGAGCAGCTTCGTCATTTGTTTAAGGGCCTTAAAACCCCTGGTTCACGATGTTCAATTTTTCTGTTTGTCATTGAGCACGCAAAAAAGAATTTACCAGTCACCCTTTTCTTCTTCCTGGTCGACGATAGCGCGGAATTCTTTCAGTGCTTCTTCTGGGTTGTCTTCCTTCTTGGCTACAAGAGACAGTCAGATCTCATCAGTTTATCGCACACGAACACCGTCGCACATTTGGCCTTGTAGTACATGTTCTCGACGTCGACACTCCCTGACTCGTTGGCGTCATCGTTATCAGAGTAATCAAAGTCATAGCCCTAACAATTGGCGTTTGGTTGAATGGCATGCCTCGGTAGAACGTACAAAAGACATACTTCGTCGTCGCTTCCTTGCATATAATCGGCATCATCATCATCCATGGCGAGTGTCTAATCTTTTGGGGCGATGTGACTAGCTTTTGGTCGAGTAAGTATCGAAAGATAGATGCAGGACGAACAATATGGTGCTCTATCAATCTGGTTGCGCAATGCGTTCAAGTCCGTCACTTCTTTCAAGTCAGGGACACCTTGGACAGCACGTGTTGCTAACACGAACAAATACTCTCTTCTCGCCGCGTCCTCCACTTCTGGCCTATTTTCTACTACTAGAACATCCCCAATTTTTCTCCTTCCAATAGACAGACAAAAATATATAGAATAATTTGCATGGACTGCAGGAGCTGTGATTCTGAACGGACGCCGGTTCCGGAATCCGGAATCCGGTCCACGTGACTTTCAGCGCTGATCATGATTGAAGTGCTAAACTGGAGTGTGGTTTACTTTCTACGAATTTTCAATTGACTATGCTCTATCTCCTTACGCTTGAAGCGTTCTAAATCCTCTTTGACAATGGAGTCTCCAAATCCAACATCACCTCTCATGGGCTCCCTCAGCGGGCACTCCTCCAGGTCTAGGAGCAGTACAAAGTTGACAGAAGATATCCCTCAAGGCCTCATCTCTTTCAACCCCTTTTCCGAAGAAGACGAACATGACCAGTCCTCTTATACGATTGTCACGTCCATACTCTCGCGTATGAAGAACACGCTTTCTGCCCCACTGTCCTCGGCAGTGACTACCTCGTTTAACGCTCCAACAGGGAGTAGCCAGAGTAATGTGTCGTCTGGCGCGTCTGAAGCTCGGCGTCCGTCGTACACAACAACTTCAACAGGTCCTTCAACTTTTTCAATGAGAACAACAACGTCCGACCGTCCAAATCCTCTCATTGCTGCCCCCGTACAGGCTGCGCCACCGCTTGTCTCATTGACGCCTGCGCAATCAGAACATCCGACATATACAGTCGATTATGATCGTCCTGACAATAAGCCGCCTTATTCTCCAGGATACTCTCCCAGATACTCTCCCGGGCTGGATACAGGCGAGAGTGTTCCATTCCAATTCGGAACTTCGATTCCTGGGTTTCCAATTCAAGATGACGCACGCAGTATCAAGACAGTGGGAAGCATTCATAGATCTGGTTCAGTGTCGAAAGTAATGAGGAGGCTGAGGGGTGAAGGTGATTTATATTTGAGAATATTGTCCGACGCACATATTGACTTACTATTAGGCTTGTCGCGCGATTATTGGATGGACGACGAGAACTGTAAAGAGTGTTATGACTGCGCAAGCGAGTTTACAACATGGCGAAGGAAACATCATTGCCGTATTTGCGGTAAGATCATCAATAAAATTTACCATGAAACTTATCTCATTCTATTCCAGGCCAGATATTTTGTTCCCGTTGTGCATCGAACATCATCAAAGGCGCGAGGTTTGGTTCTGAGGGCATGGTTCGGGTTTGCAATTTATGTCTGGAGAAACTTGCAAAGGTTGAAGACGATGACGACGACGATCATCGGTCGGTCGCTTCGTCTATTACCAATTTTCCTGCACATCAACTGGGCATGGATCCATTCACCAATTTTGGCAACCCACAATCTCCATTCGCTTCCGCCCAATTTTTCGGACAAGCTAGCGATCCTCTCAACCTTTACTCCATTGCCGAGACAAGAAAACCCAATTACGATTCAGATGGCAGTATTTCTCGTCCTATAACTCCAATGGATGGCGAAGAAATTCAATGGGAGACAAACATACGAGACAACCCAGCACCGTTCCGGAGAGGACTTTCTGACGAAGAAACCGGTCAAGTCTCTAACGCCTTCACTCCTGAAAACTTGACGCCTGGATCAGAAGGGAAAGATACTACTAAAATCGATTTCCCGAAAGCATCAAAACCTATCAATATCGAACCGGGGGCTAGCTCGATACAATTTCCCATTAGTTCTCCGGAGCAGCTTGGCTCTCCGCTTCGCACAGGAAAACCTCGCATAAATGGTGCACCGTATGGAGAGATGGAAGTGGCTACGCCTTTTATTCGGAGTCGAGTGCAAAGTAGATTGGATCCTCCTGTGGAAGCAGAAATGAACTGGCGCGCAAGGCGCGAAAGTACTGCGTATGTCATACCATTCAATAATTGCAGAAATGTTTTACTGACTACCGTGTCAATAAAGCTACGCCCAAGAATTGAACCTTGCGTCGATGTTGCATCTGAAGATTATGCTTCGTCAGATGCTGACCAAGGAGCAAATTCCAAATATTAAGGAATGGGAAGAAACATTACTTAGATTGGCCCTTCGTGTCGCCAAAGAAATGACATTTACCGCCCTTCCCCACCGGCAAGGTCAAGATATGGACGTTCGACGCTACGTGAAAATCAAGAAGATCCCTGGTGGCATGCCCAAAGACTCTGAATACGTCACCGGTGTAGTGATTACAAAAAATGTCGCACACAAGCAGATGTCCAGACTTCAACTAAATCCGCGCATCATGTTGGTTACATTCCCATTGGAGTTTTCGCGTGTTGAGGGCCAATATATGCACTTTGGCCAGATTGTACGGCAGGAGAAGGAGTACCTCGGTAATCTTGCAACTCGAATTGCAGCGCTCCGACCCCATGTTGTGCTAGTGGAGAAGTCTGTTTCGAGGCTCGCTTTAGATGCCCTCGCAGAGCATCACATCGCTGTTGCACGTGGAGTCAAACCCTCAGCGATCCAGACGATAGCGAGGATGACACAGTGCGATATTTTCTCGTCTATGGATCGTTTGGCGTTGGAACCACGACTGGGACACTGTGCCCGATATTGCATCCAGACATATGATCACCCGCTAATACCTGGCCGTCGGAAGACTTATATGCGCTTCGAAGGCTGCAACCGCGATATGGGATGCACGCTCATTCTGCGAGGCGCTGATATTGATACGCTGAAGCGCATTAAGAAAGTTACGCGTTTCTTGATCTTCATTGTGCGCAACCTCAAACTCGAGACTCACGTTTGGAGGGATATTGCCACGAGTCTGCCGTCATTCAATGGACAAGGAATTCCACTCTCCGTCAGCCGTATGTTGCATGTCGATACCCCTTCTGCTTTGCTTCCTTCCGCTAGCCTCTCTGCTCCGAAATTATTATTTGCCACTTCTGACGCCAATGAATCAGTTCAAGAGTCTCTGTCTTCGGAGGAGAAGGAGAAGGAGAAGGAGAAGGAAGACGCTGTTGGTGTCGAAGACCTTCCAAACGAAGATGCGGAACAATTAAGGCTGACACGAAGGATTGACGAATCTCTGGAGCCCTACATCAAAACATTCATATCCGTATCTGCCACGCTGCGCTTCCCTCCTCCATTTCCGATACAACGCATGAAGGTGCTCGATAACATGTTGATAGAGGCCAAAAGAGCATGGGAAGACGAAATTGTTCGAAGAGAGGAACGTGCAACTTCGATGCACAAACAAGAAGAAACTATTACCATAGCCCCAACCCCAACGCCAACCCAGCAGCATCCACAATCTGAACCAACACAAGAAGGTCAAGATCGAGAGGATATTTTTGCCCAAATCGAAGCCTTGCCTGTTTTAAATTTGCCTTCGACACCTTTAACTGGAGACGGCTTTCCAACTCCAAGTTCGAATGCTGATGATGTATCTTACTTTACACATATACCTGCATCTTCGTCTACACCTTCAACACCAAGTCCTACGGGCATTCCATCCTCCTTGCCTACTTATACGTTGCTTGCTCCAGAAGAACCAGAGGTTCTGAAGACAACTGCCGACATATATCATGAAAGTCGCTATTCTCTGTTGAAATGGCAACATGAAGATTTTCGACGAATCTGGGAATGGTATCTCCGCAAAAATGCAGACGACTTCGTCGTTGACAAATATCAATGCATCCACTTGAGGGAATATACCATCCCTTTGGATGACATCCCCAATGCCCGACCCTGTTTTGCCCCTCGCCTGACGCATATTAAATTCTATGGAGAGAACGACATGACTCTTGGGCAATTCGTTGAAAAATCTATCAACGAGACAATAGTTCAATTTCTCGATCCGAATGCTATTTGTAGTGGAAAAGGTTGTGGCCAGAAGCCTCTTGCGCGACATGGCAAAGTGTATATCCATAACCAGTCAACAGTGTTTATTGCTGTCGAGAATTGGAACAGCCAAATCTTCGGCCAGGCGGACCAGGTTTCACCCCTCGAATTGGTGACCGCTAGCGCTTGTCGCATCTGTAAAGGAGCCACTCCTCCCATTCGGGTTACTCAGGAAATGCAACGATATTCCTTTGCAAAGTTTTTGGAGCTCCATTTCTATCCAGCAGATGTGCATTCATTAGACGGTATTTCATGCCAGCACAACTTGTATCAATATCACATTCGGTATTTCAGCCTGAAAGGTTTCACTCTTCGAATCCAGGCCGACCCCATCACACTGCACGAAATTGTATATCCACCTTTCCGCATCCGAGTACGACCCGAAACGCAGCTTACGCTGAAGAATGCAGATTTCGAAAAACTCCATTATCGCAATATGCTTTGGTACTCGCAATTAATTGACGACCTTAAGTTAATTAGCATGGATGCTGCGACAGGAGATGAAGTAACCGACGCGCGTTTGCTGGCAGATATCAACATTCTCATCATGAGGGCAGAGTTTGAGCGAGAAGATATTAGTCGGTTAATCAACCGCATATATAGGGAGTCGGCGCCTACCGACACGCTAGCCCTCAATCAGGTCCACGCCTACCGCCAGGACAAGATTGTCGAATGGCAACAGGATTTCGACAAGCTACCGAAGCCTCGGCCGATCGCTAATAACCGGAATAGCAACAGGACCTCGAAGTTCAGTTCTATGAGAGATTTATGGCCGCCTAGAAGAAGTGACCTTGCAGGTTTATTCGAAAACCCTCAGCTTCCTTCATCGAGTGTATCGGAAGCAGAAGAAGGGCCTCTCAAATCTCGAAGGGTGGCTGTAGATGCGTCCGCTTCTGCGGCCTCAGATGCGTCGGAGACTTCGAGTATAGAACGGAATAAAAAAGGTGAAAAATCTCCTGAACTTCCCAAACACTCGTCAGACGTCATAGCATCACCTGAAGTCGCAAGCGCCAGTGAAGAACAGCCAAAATCGGACCCTGATAGTGATTCCACCATTGGTGCTGTACGCGAAGAGATGGCCCCAATTACGGCGTCGTCGCCTCCGCCCAAGGTACGTTGGTGTCATTTCTTGATCAACTTCCAGCCGATTACTAACTGCATTATTAGCAAGAAACTGAAAGTCCTACAGAGGATATATCTCCAAGAATGTCTCGATTACCTAGACGCGCTGCTCAAAATCCAAGCGTCGCTGAGCTCGTTAGAAAGTATCAAGATTTCCTCCCCGCTCAGGGAATTCATGACCTTGCTCAAACAGCCTTCGCGCCGAAGGCGATCATGTCAGAAAGTGAACAAGAATATCCCACAAAATCCCAAACTGCGAGCCGCCCCGCGGTACGTAGCAAAAGTCGACATCGCTTGCCCATTCGAAAACCTTCAACCTCTGATTTCGAGCAAGGCTATGCTGCAAACGTCGCGCCGAAATACCTGACCCACAAGCGACGACCTATCACGAATGCAAACAGTAGCCGTATTCCCGGACCCAAAGGACGCCCTACTGAATCTCTTGAATCATCGCGGAGGGCTTCGCCAGACAAACGCTCGTCCAGTGTTCAGCTCAAGGAAGGATCTCGTTCTAGTCGCCCACCTTCGCCACCCAATAATAACAAACCTAACTTACCCGGAGGAAAATACTCAAAGAACCGCGTTGTTAGTCGCACTAAGGATAAATCGGTCGCTCGTCCTACTGTGAGTGCGATTAACAAAGCAACCGCTCGAAGACCTACCGGCACCGGAAGCAAGGTTTCCAATATTGCTAAACACTTCGAACGCTTAGGTCGGGATGCTGAACGTTCGAAGGGTAGATATGCAGTGATCCGTGGAAAGCGTGCTCGTCCTGTAGCATTTGCTCGCGCCAAAGTTGAAGTTCTTGAGAGTGTCAAAGACGCAGTTCGCGACGATTCCGAAAGTTCTGATTCATCCAGTGAAGCTGATGATGAAGATGAAGGAAATGACGATGAAAGACCTGCATCTTCTACCGTTCAGCATCCGATTGAATCCACTCTTCCTTCTTCCAATAAAATTTCTCAAGAAGATATACCTCCGACTGCGCCTTCCCCGGTCGTCAAAATTGATACCCCTGGGCCAGACAACCAACAAGAAGTAACACTGACAGCCCGCCCTCCAGAACAAATCTCTCTTCCACCTTCTCCATTTTTATCAGCAGTGCAACCTAAACAAGATATGCCACTTCCCTCACCAAATCTTGATGCGGAACTGTCAGGAGAACGACCTTCACTGCTTAAAACTTTGTCAGGATTTTGGCCTCAAACTACTCGCCAGTCGATTGAGGGAGATGATCTGATGAGCGATCCGGAGCACATATTCCGTGACTCGTCCATGGTTGTGAGGCTTGACGAACCTACTTCTATTATAGCTTTAGCTTTGAAGTGAGTACCCAACTTGTACTGATTTTGACATGGCTTATCACAATTTCAGTTCTCCTCAATATCGTGAAATGCTTGCCAAATCCCGAGCCGAAAAAAGGACAGCTCGAGAAGCGAAACTGAATGAATCTGGCGAAGCATTCATGCCAGATGACGGCTCAGTGGCAGAATCTACGTCAACATGGGGTGTCGTAAACGTAGATTCAATCGACTCTGCCGATCCGACGGAAGATTTAAGAGTCCCATCTTCCAAACTTCCATGGGCCATCAGTAAGTTTGATTTGCATCCCGTACTCATAGACCAACTTTCGACCTCTTCATCATCAGGTTTTGAGAGTGGCGGATTGACAATAAGTTGCACTGTTCTTTACCCAGAGCAGTTTGATGCATTACGTCGGACCTATGACTGCGAAAAGAGCATGGTCGAGTCACTCTCTAGGTGCGTTAAATGGAACACCAGCGGTGGAAAATCAGGATCAGCCTTTCTGAAAACACGAGGTTAGTTTTCATCCCAACCCAACGCTACTTAGCTTATATAAAATTGTTAAACAGATGACCGGTTCATTGCCAAAGAGCTTTCCCGACCAGAACTGCAGACCATGGAAACGTTTGCTCCTGCTTATTTTGACTACATGTCGTCCTCCGTATACGCAGACGTAAGTGCTATCATAAATATATATTGTCGTCCGATAACATTAACAACGTCAACAGAGGCCAACGCTGCTTGCAAAAGTATTTGGATGTTATAAATTAACATTCCGAAAGACAGGAAAAGAAAGAGGACCTGGAAAATCAAAATCTACACAAATGAACCTTCTAGTGATGGAAAATCTATTCTATGACAGGCGATTTACAAAGGTTTGGTAGATATTTGCAGGTGAAAACTGTCCTCTCATGCTCTACAGATATATGATCTCAAAGGTTCGACCCGGAATCGACATGTTCAATCGACCGGTAGAGAGAACGAAGTACTTCTTGACGAAAACCTCGTAGAAGGTGAGCAGAATGGCCGCCAGCAAAATTGCTGTATACAATGAATGACATAATTGAATTTAGCTGCCCACCAAAATCCGTTCTACCTTCGCGAGCACTCGAAGCGCATCCTTAGAGGGGCACTGTACAACGACAGTAAATTTTTGGCAGACATCAATGTGATGGACTATTCTTTAGTTTGTGGAGTGCGTATGTCGACAAGAATTCATGTACTTCATTGACTCTTTCCAGGTTGATAGTCAAAACAACGAGCTAGTTATTGGCATTGTCGGTAAGAATTATACGCAATAAACAGCAGAAATTCGACCTGAATCTTGCATCTCCAGACTACATCAGAACGTACACTTGGGACAAAAAGCTTGAGAGCTGGGTTAAGGAATCAGCATTCTTGGGTGGAGCTGGAAAAGGAGAACCAACAATTGTGACTCCCCGCCAATATCGGCAACGATTTTTGAGCGCAATGGAGAGATATTTCCCACTGGTAAGTTCTGTTTCCAATGCCTGACTCATGGCTCATTTTGTGATCAGATTCCTGATCGATGGATGAAGCAATCCGACACGTCGGAGGAAGACTCAACTGTACTCTCAGAACTGTGGCCTGATTGGTAGAAGTAGAAAGCGCGAACATTACCCCCCAAGATTCTTCGTCTTTTTAATTTCTGTTTTTGTCTAACCACGACTTTGTACAAGTATTTACACACATTCTTTCATGCATTTCGGTCCCAGCAGTCCATTTACACCCATGTATTCTACTCATACTGTACAAAGTTAACAAAGCGATAGACGAGATTAGGAAACTGTATAATGTACGATAATACCCTGTAGCACTGCTAAAATCACCCCATCTTGACCTTCTTCATTGGTTGAGTCGTTCCCGATTCACCATCTTTGCGCTTTTTTGACACACCCGACTTCCAGGCGTTTAACAATGCACGGAAACGGTCGCCACAAGCGACAGCTATGACGCCTACTTCTGAGTCCGCGCCATTGAACTTGATTGCGTTGGTCAGCATAAGGTCAATGTCGGCTTCAAATGCTTCCACGGTGTCGTATTTGTCGCTATCTAATTTCTGGCGGATGGTTTTTAGGTCTCGAGCATCCTTCTTTGGTATAACCTCGAAGTAAGTCGGAATACCAAGGAGAACAGGATCAACAGGCTCGCGAAACACCCAAGATCTGTGGTGAATCTGTTTGTAAGTCGCGGAGGTAATATCAAAAATGAACGTACACTTGTTCTTTGACAAGGGTTGTAAGAACTCCCTGTAAGCCACGTTTCTCTGTCCATGACAATTTACGTTCCAAAGCTTTTGGCCACTCTTTCTTGAAGGCCTTCTCCACCACAGCCGCACAGAGAGTGGGGCCTGTCAGAGGAGGATTGAATAAGCGACAATTACTGAAAATAAGTTCCACATCGTCCTTGAATTCTTCCATGGTGTGATATTTCCCTTCAGTCAGCTTATTTAACATAGTACCGAAATCCATAGGATGGAGGATTTCATCATAATATCTATAAAAACGACGAGGTTAGCGCAGGGAACAAACATAGAGTAAACATATTTACGTAGGACATCCATCCAATACAGGATCGACAGGTCGCAAAAATATCTCGGCTTCTGGGTACTTCGTCAACACCTTGAGAAGATCTTTACATTTCTTCTCGTTGATAGGTGTTGTCTGTGTAGGCTTGCGTTTGACTGGGGTAGCGGCCACGTGTTTAGGGACCGAAGGAGCAGGAATGGGAGCAGGTGGAGGAGAGACATGGATTTCTTTTTCCTTCCCTTTGAGGGAAGAAATGGGCATTTCGATGGACGGACGTGGAGCGTGGGATGGTCTGTCTGCCTTGAATTTGAGAGAGCCTGCAGGTTTCGAAGCAGATTGTACAGGAGGTTTACTCGAAGAAGGTCCCGGAGGTGATGGACGTTCTTTCTTAGCTGGTGTTGCTAATGCCAAGATGTCATCTTCGACTTGGTCTTTCTTCCGTTTGCCTTGAACTTGAACAAGGCCCAAGGCAGGCCTATCTTTTTCTGCGACAGAACGTTGACGTTGTTCATTCTTTTCACGTTCAATAGCTAGAACTTCTTGCAGAATATCATGTGATCCATCATCCACGTATGGAGGAGGGGGAGCGTCTAGTACCAGACTGGAGGGTGAGTCCGATGACTTTGATTTGTACTTCTTGTGTTTGGCAGGAGGAGGCTGAGGACCGCCAGATGGCTTGTTCTGCGATCCAACCTTCAATTTAATCATAGGGCGAGATGAAGAAGCAACAGGGGGAGTGCCACTGGAATGGTAGAGTGGCGTGGAAGGACGCGATGAGGACGCCGAGGGTGCTTTCTCCGGGTGTGCTTTGCGAACAGGAGGCACCGTACGTGGAGCAGGTTTGACAACAGGCGGTGGCTGAGGATGAGCTTTTTCGGATGCTTCCAGGGTCTTATTGATAAGAATCCATTCTGTAGAGGATGAGACAGTCAAAATTGGCACCAGACAAGTTAACCTGAATATACTGACGTTTGTCAAAAGAAGCTTCTAAAGCGATGGCCTCATTATGAACAAAGCTGCCAACAAGATTGTATGTTTTGGCGTTATTGATCATGAGACGGAAATCTGCCTCAAAACCAAATCGATCCCTATACATATGCTCTTTAAGTTTTGCGGCCATTGTACTCAGATCCATTGGATCCTTGATTATGTCGAAGTAACTGCAGGATAGTGCAGAGAAGTAAGTCAATATATATGCATATAAATAATGATCAACATACTTGGGAGCATGGTCTCGGATAGGATCGACTGGCATTTGGAAGATATAGCTATGCTTGTTCATCTTTAACTTCTTCAGTGCACTGCGGCAGGCTGCAACATCATTGGGAGGCATAAGTTGCTTTGGTACGTGCGAAGGATGCTCAGAAACTTTGGAAGAAGTCTGCTTGGTCTTAGTTTTCGAAACTTTGGAGGGTAACTCCTGTTTGATGAAAGTAACTTCTTTCTTCCGTGTATCTCCAACGAGTACTGAAGGCAACTTGGGAGGAACAGAATCGATGTGGGGACTTGCGGGCAGTTTGAGCTTAGTCGCAACAGGATTTAACGGTACAAGGGGGCCCTTATGAGGCGGTCCACCTGTCTTGATAACCCGAGGCACCTTCGGCGGCACCTTGACTGCGGGTAACGTAGGTGCAGATTCAATGATAGGTGTATGAGGTATGTGTATTTTGACCGAAGGCGGAGCTTCTTCCACGGGACGAATAAGTAAATCAGCAAGTTTGAGGATGCACCACCGAACTTCATGGTCAATGTCTGGATTGCTTTATGGCATTGGCAATGGGCAAGTCAGTTTTCTGAATATGTAAGGAACCAATTGATACATACAGAGCAATGGGCATAAGGAATTCCCTGAGAGCTTCATTCTTCCCAACTTCACGATCCTTGCGTAGGATCTTGATCATAGTATCCATCTCGCTCTTCTTTGACTCCTTGATTTTTTCTTGAGAGTTTCCGTCTTCTTCGATCAAAAGAGACTCAGATTCCTTTCCATTGGCCTTCATTTCACCCATTTGCACTAAAAGTGCCAGGCTGTAGCAAGCGTTTCGGGCAACATGTCGCCGAATGACTTGAGAAGGATCATGCGCCATGACAGCCAAGATATATCGCATAATTTGAGGAGTGTACCACTTCGTTAGGAAGAGGCCATCGAATGCGGCAATTCGCACTTGGGTATAATTGCCCTCCCTGTGGTTCGATTGCGTTAATCGATCGGGTCATAGGAAGCGGAAACAGAAGCGCTTACCTAGTGAAAGGGAAGAATGTCCTGGGATGACTGGGTAACAAATTTGCGATACCTAAAACCATATAAAACTACAGAAATTAAACTCACGATCACCGCAAAAATATATATCCTACCATACCTCCAGAGCAGCTACCGTCACGATATTGTGGGGAGACGGAATAAGCCTGTCCATGCTTCGATATCTATCAACTTCCGTCCGGGTCTGCTTGACAAGTTCCATATCCTCAGGAGTATAATCCATCCGGGTCTCCGATGGTAGTAGCTCGCCACGTTCCGGGGGGGCAGTGGAAACGTTGGCGCAAGCTGCGACGGAAATAATGGAGCTTATATAAAAGCCGTCCGAATACTGCAAATAACAATGTCAAAAGAAGAAAATCACTGGCATGAGAGATCAACGTACCGGGTTAGAGGTATTGTCGTTGTAACGGAGCTGATCGATAAAGAATTGTCGGACAACAGACGGCGTCTTCCCATTCTCGAAACGAACTTCGGAAATGGCAGAAACGAGTGCCTGAAAGCGTAGTCAAATTTACTTCCACTGAAGGTAACTAGTTAGTCATGCTCATACCTTGCGTACAAAGTACTCTGATATGTCAGAAAAATCATTGGGTTTAGGAACATATTTGTGTGAAAACAAGTCTTGGTTTGGGTCTTCGGGATCGTAGCAATACCGCAAGAAGAGTTTGAACAAATGGAACAAACCCAGAAAATCAAGCTTGCGAACAGCACACTGAAATAAAATAGAAAGTTAGGGCGCGAAAATAAAACTTCGCCACGGGTGACATACATTGACTAAAGCCATAGCAGCCTCGCAGCGGATACGGAAATAGTAATTCGAGACCAGTATTGTTTTCGTCAACGTGCTTGACACAATAGCCGTCGGCTTTTCTGCTAGTGCAGTAACAGCCTAATAAAAAGAACTCTTTAGACTCGGACTTCAATATGGTATTCCATACGTACCTCAAGCTGAGCAATAACATCTCTGTCTCTTTGCAGCTGCGAAACCCACATAAAATCGGGTTGTTCGAACTTGATGTTGGCGATCCATTCGAAGTCGGCGTCCATACGAATCCATTCATAGGTTGCGCCGCTCATGATCCCTTCATCTTCTTCTGTCCAGTCAGCAACTTTCCAATTCTCGCGCTCTTGTTCCTTTTCCCAAATTTCGAGTCCAAAGCCCATATCGACCATGCCCATAGCCTCGGCAGCTTCGGCATCACCTTCTGCGGCGGCTTGGGCAGCTGCTTGACGAGCGAGATACCGTTTGGTATTCCGTCTGACACGTTTATACTTCGTATTGAAGGGTACCTCATACCGTTTGAATGGATTCCGAATATCAAGGACGTGTTCATACGGTGTGCCATCAGCTTCATGTATTCGTATGGTCATTTGTCCCTGAAAAAATAAAGTGAGAGGGAAAAAATAGATGATTAAAAAGAACATACCTCAAAGAAAGGGACTGGCTTCATTAGCACCTTCTGGACTTCGTTGCTTTCCATGGCCGTGAAGGCAGGAGCATCCTGCCGCATTGTTATCTCCACTGCCATTTTCTTTCGATTGAAGGAAGCGGAAAAGGCGAACGACGGACAACCGCTGCCGTATATCCATTGCTCTGCGAAGCTTCGTGGATCAACTCCACTAACTTTCCTACACGTCCGTAGGAACGTATGGGTCGACAACGCGTTATTTTGGAGCTCCCCGCTGATGGCGGACAAGAACAGCTTGGGCAAAACACGGCTCAAACCTAATGAGGTCCCAGATTTGCCAAGTCTTCGATCGAGGATGTGTAAAACAAGTGGTGACTTGAGATTAATAAAGGGTAAAGTGACTGCATCTGGAGGGTCGAGGACTTGCGGCTGACAGATTGGGGGCATGCCGCCCATATCCCATTCGACAACACGCAACATGTCCTTCTTCAATCGGAAACGATAGTCATTGTTACCGAAGAGTTTGCGCATGAACAAGCCGGTGATGTATAGCGCTAGACCATTGACAAGCCAGAGGTCAGACCAACTCTTCGGAATGATATTGATTCCTGCCCATTGACATGCGAGTGCATGACCAAGGGCCTGCCGGGTTTCCACTGCCTGTTCTATGGCATCTTCGCCATGCAGCAGGTCTGTTGCGACAAGAGACAGAGTCGCACTGTCGAATCGTTGCGTTGGCAGGCAGTCGACGAAAACCATCTTGTACGATCCAAAGGGATATGAACCGCACTCGGAAGTATAGAAGGACATGGCTGAGCGTAGAGAGGAGGTCGAGGCGCTAAGCATCTGCTCCTGCCCTGGCAAGCAAAATGCATGCATCAGAGGCTGTGAAGATCCGGAAGGTTCTTCCGCGGCCGTATCGGGGGGGATAGCAAGCAAATGAAATGGCCCTGCTGCGAAAGCAATGTGTTGAACCGATGTCAAGACAGCTTGAGAGAATAAAAAGATGGTTTTGTTCGAATTGTAGGGATGTGCAACCTAAAAATATTTCAGTAACAAGACATCTCTTTGAAAGGACGTAGACGTACCTGTTCCACGAGTTCACCACTGCAAACAACAATTGTTGGACTGACATCATTCAACTCATCATCATCCCCGTGTACGTTGCGTTCTTCCAGATATCGAGATACAACGAACTCGAATTCCCATGTGCATTTTTCCCACAAGTTATCCAAGCATGGAACCCAGCATCTTGCAGAATCAGGAGACGAAGGAGTCGTATAGGCGTGAGGAACACGCTTTGATGAAAATGAGCGTTGGAAAAGAGCTAAACAGAATATGGCTCACAAATGGGTATGCATCAGTAGGAAGCACAAACTGAAACCCGTCTACAGGATTCCGAAGGCTGTAGGAGATGTTCACAATGATAGGGGAGAATTCTGGCACATTTAGTTGACTTTGCCCATAGCCAGGCGTTTGGGGTTCTGGGGTAGCGACTAGATTCATTATGAGCATTGATAAACCAACGGGCACAGGAGAATTACCTTCATTCGCGAACGATAGCCCGGAGAAAGAGTGGCCGGACTGCTTGAGAGGGACTTCCGCGGGTATGGCGATGGACAGTTCTCCTTCGTCACTTTCTTGCATTGCGGAATAGATCTTTCTCTTGAGTTCAGGATGACGATGACAGTCTGATGCCTCCGCTGTGGCCCCCATGCTAATGTTGCTGAGCGGATCAAGATGTGTGTATTCAGCTGCATGCCCTCCTACGGTTACGCTATGGATAGCTATAAAGAAATACATCGTCAATGTCTCCATATGATGACTTCACATGCTACTTACTGCATTGTCGCGAATGAAGATGAATGGTCTTGAGCTCGCTACTGGTGGGTATAATGACGATCTCGGTGTATCCCTGTGAATGGTAAATGCCTGGCACTAGCCACAAGTCTAGGTAAGAGAACGCGTACCCATAGAGCGCCGGAGAAGTCTAGCTCAAGTACGACCTTCTGATGACTAGTATATACAGGAAGTATTGTCAGTACGAGGAAAACACTGAACGAGAGGTGAGGTGACTTATATAGAGAAACCACGTCGAATATGTTCGCGTTGGAGACTGATTCTGGTGTCCATTAGGAGCAAGGAAGATCACTGAGGTCAACTAAGGCCTATATCCGGGCTGAATATGGCGGAATAGCGATCCGAGGAGAGTTGCGGTTGAAGAGTCGAATACGGGTGGTGGTTTGGATGGTGGTCATGCAAGACTAGCCTTTGGCTTATGTAACACCCTCCCTTTCCCTTTGTGACTTCCAACATGCCACCCTCTAAATCAATATTTCGCCAGCCTGGAACAACACATTTCCAGCTTGTTCACCGATCTCAACGAGATCCACTTATAAATGACCCTGATGCAAGCAAACATGTCCTAAAGCCATTCGAGCGAGAAAACACCAAAAAGGTCTCATACTGTCGTATCTGTTAAAAATGCAGTTCTAATTAATGAAATCAGGGAAAATCTCGAGCTGATCTAGAAACTCTTCTATCATCCGCAGAACTTGGGGAAAACCGAAGTAATGTCGGAGAAGCCAGTCTATACGGTGTCTACTTTGACGACACTGAATATGATTACATGCGCCATCTTCGACCTGTGGGCGTGCAAGAAGACGGAGTAGAAAGTGTGCTACTGGAGGCACCCTCGACATCCAGACAAAAATCCAAAGCCAAATCCAAAGCTAAAACGGGCATTGATCTCCTCGACCTTCCTGAGGGTGTCTTGGCCTCTGCGTCTGAACTTCCTAGAACATATGAATCGCAACAAGCTATCCCTGCCAGTATCGCAGGCTTCCAGCCTGACATGGATGCTCACCTTCGACAAGTTTTGGAAGCCCTTGAGGATGATGCTTTTGTTGAAGATGAAATCGAAGATGATTTCTTCGCCGAATTGGTGGCCGATGGAGAACGAGGCAGCGACGAAGAAATTGATTTCGAATTTAACGAAGATGGTATTGACGAAGCCCAAGAAAAATCCGAACTGATGGATGGAGATAGTACAAGCTGGGAAGAGAGGTTCGCGAATTTCAAGAAAAGCCAGAAAAGCACTCAAGGAACGAGTGATGGTGGGTGCGATTCGGAAGGCGGGGACACTGTCGGCACTTTACCAGCTATGTCGGTGATCGGAGGGAAGAAACGAAGAAAGGGTGCTAGCGACGCATCTGGCTACAGTATGAGCAGCTCGTCTATGTTCCGCAACGAAGCACTTCAGACTCTCGATCAACGTTTCGACCAGGTATTGTATATACATTTGATCACATATTTGATTACTGATCATAAGCTTAGATGATCTTGAGAGAGTACAATGAAGAGGAAGAGGAAGAAGAAATAGACTCTCATGACGGAAGCGACTCCGACGAAGCTCCGGACCTCATAACATCTCGCGACGATTTCGATTCCATGGTCAATACGTTTTTGAATGATTTCGAAATTCTTGGTCGCAAGATGAAACCGAAGATGGAAGGTGAAACCGGAATGGAAAAGCTGGATGTATTCCGACGTGCTATGGGACAGGATGAACGCAATCGTCTTGTCAATGAAGACGATGACGAAAACGTTAATCTCGACGATTTATTCCCCGACGAAGACAAAAAAGACAGATGGGATTGCGAAACTATTCTAAGTGAGCATCATATAACATAACTCTACAATTTTGCTCCCAAGACTAAGGCTTTTTCTGCAAGCCACCTACACAAATCTCGAAAACCATCCGCGCCTTATCCGGGCCCGAGATCCAAAGCCAGCTCCAAAGATTGTCCTTGATCGCAAGACAGGGCTTCCCTCCGTCGTTAGCAAAGTAGAAATCCCGAAAGTCAAATCGCATGGTGTCTCTTTTGCGGGATCAGATGATACAGACGGTTCGGAAACGGAAGATGGCAATGGTGAGTCATCCTGATTATTGTACAAAGTATTCTGACGATGTTAACATCTGTCAGGACGGGGCCAAGCTGTTGGTAGACCACGCAACGAGAGCAAGGAAGAGAAAAAAGCTCGGAAGGCAAGTGTCAAAGCAGACCGCCAACAGAGAAGAGCGGAGAAAAAATCGACGAAGGAGCAGTTTGGTGCCGAAGTCAAAGATCAGAAGAAGAGGATTAGGAATAAAGAGCTCAGGCTGAAAAAACTGTAGTAGGCTCAAAGTAGGCTGGTCCCTGGCTGGTCCTCTCGTATGTAGAATGATAGATCGATTCGATGCATGCCAAGCTTTGTATATAACTATGACATCGATCAGGCTTGGCAACTTTTGGGGGTGTCTTCTAGATTATCGGATTTGCCCGCAGTCTCCATAATCTTAACCACCACCACCATCACCACCACTGCGAGAAGCCATGGCGTTCTCGATAAATCTCACCAATACCTTTTTCTTGTTGACAATTCTCGTCGTTCTTCTTCCTGTCGAAACCTATGCTTTCGGAGCGGGTGACATTCCCGATTTCGCGTATCTAAATGGTTCGTTCCTCGAGCGGCGAGCTACAGTTCTAAATGGCCCCGTATATAAACTGACCTTGGTTGACTTTTAGATAAGGCTTTCCGTCATGGTGATATCGAAAACATCCTCGAGACTCTCGCCAAAACGTCGGGAGCTGCAATCGGCGGGTCCGGTCTGCTTGGCTTCGCCTCCTCGATTATCAAGCAGGCATCGGGTGGCTCGAAGTTCACGAAGAGTGATGTCAAGAAAGTCTACTTTGTGAGTTTGAATCCTCACTGATGAAGGAGATAATCTGTTTCTGACTTCGACTATAAGGGAAATTGGCTTCGCGATTATTCGCAGGCAATGGATATAGCTGGGCTCAGCAAGCTATCAGCTGATACTCTCGTGCTCATCGTTTCTGTTCTTGGTTTTATGGTGATACAATCGATCTATCCCTTTGCAAGAGAGTGTGTTGCTCAATATTTTTGTGTACAGACTTTCGGTTTTGCTTCAGACGAGTTTCAAGTTACTCCAGATCGTCTTGGTGTTTACCTTCCAGTCGTAAGTTATCTTTTGAGATTGATGAGAACTTGAGCTTAAATCAACGATTGTAACAGGAACACATTGACAACCCAAAGTAAGCCAACGAAATTCACCAAAAGCCCTTACTGACAAAATGCCATATTTTAGAGGTTACGCTGAAAAAGAAGGGGATGCCCGCACCTTCCACCCCAAACTTCGACCTCCCGTTTCCCCCCCCGAACTAGAAATTGATCCTCGCACCGGAATGAAGGTAACTTGTATATGTAATATCTGTTATACGCACTTCTCTAATTCATACTTCCCATAGAAATATATCGCTTCGGATAATCAAGGCTGGGATACTTCCACAGCATTTATCCGTAGGACATTACGAGCCTGCATTGAGCATGGACGCCAAGCCAGAGGCCGGGAAGGGCCTGCTCTTTATGAGGCTTATCGTCTTCTCGGAACTGGTCTTCATACCTTGGAGGATTTGCTAGCGCATAGCAACTGGTGTGAGCTTGCTCTTCGTAAGATGGGACACGAGGAAGTCTTTTGCCATGTCGGAGAAAATGGTTTGTGATTTTTTCAAACCTCATCTTAAAGTTGTTCCTAAATGTTTCTTTGCCTTGTTAGTTACCGTTAATACTCCTAATGGCCGCGCTCCCCCTCTCGTTACTGGGACATTCGGAAGTAAGTGTGATAGTTTCACATCGGCAATGTTTTAAGACTAATCAATTTATTAGGTGCTGATTTCATTCACTCGCTTTTGGGGGAAGCCGGAGAGTAAGCATCCTTCTAACGGCGCACGGGAATGTCCACTAACGCGCTTCATAGTAAACTGAGTCAAGCCAGTGTAACCGACCTTTCAGCCAAGATGGATGATGTGCGTATTGTTCACTACACTGAGCTATACTTTACACTGAATTCCACAATATTCAGAGCGCTCAAGGAAATGAACCAGATCTTTCTGCTTTGAAGGCAATCTTCAGCAAATTAGGTGGCGGAGGCGATAAGCTCGACAAAGCAGAAGAAATGAAGCAACAAGCAAAAGCGTACAACTTCAACCCCGACGAAATCGCTCCTCCAGAAGTCCAAAAGCAACTACTCGATTTGCTCAAGTGGCACGACGATATCCTAAGATCTGTCATTGAGAAGATTGAGATGGTGCCTGGCCTCTCAAACCTGTTGGACGAATTTTCCAATGCACTCAATGCTTGTATGTGTGGATCAGACTAGTGCTGTCAAACTTTCTAAACTCTATCATCAGATATCTACACTATCCTTGCGCCATATCTAGGAGTACGTTGGTTTCACAAGTTGACGTTGGTCCGGAGTCTAACTCTTCTTTCAAGCCCATCCTAACTGAAGCTACTGGTGTCCTTAATGAAGGGAGCAAAGCGGTTATTGACAATGACGATCAATACGAGGTATATCGCTTTTTGCTCGTTGTCATTTTTAACATCTCAATCTTATTTGCAGGTTTTCAATGATCCAGATGCATCTGATCCATCACACAGTCTCCTTTCGAAGGTGATGATCGTTTGTAATCGCAGCTATTATTTTTGCTGATCAGCAAACGCACACAGGATCACTTTGGTCTCATTCTCAACGAGCCAGCTGGAAAAATCGCTCAAATCGTTGATATACATAGCGTTAACCTTATTGTCGAAGCTTGGAGCAATAACAGCGATCCCGATGAAGTCATTACGCGGGTAAGTGATCTTTTCATTTTACTTTTCCAAACCATCTGATATACTGCTTAGATTCTCGAAGCCTTCCATCATCCTTATTATGCCACAGGCCGTTCAGAAATTCAGAATCAAATGCTCGATCACATGGAACGCTGGATTGGCGGCCTCGGAGAGGAAGCGGCAGACATCATTGGATCCTTGACCAAAGTCAGTCATTTAATAATGCACACTGTCATTGCAGCCTTACCAAGATCCCTTGCTTTTTTTCAGGAAAGTGTTCGTGACCATAAGAACAAGCGTCGAGGTCTAGAGGAAACCGAGGAAGCTGGATATGGCGGATGTGGCCATGGCTCTAAACCCAGCAGGACTTCTGGAAATGTGGCAAGCTCGACCGGTGAGATGGTGTATAAAATGCCCATGCCTGCCATTTACTCACTCAATATTTCGTTAGGTTACCAGTCGTATAACCAGCCCGGTTAGTAGTTTTCCTTCTCATTTGTGAATAGCTGGTATTAATATCTATACAATTATAGGCTCTGGCCAAGAATCCACGGCGGATTACAACACGCAGTCTCAATACCAGTCTGACAACTATGGAGGGGGCCGCACGTCTGGTGGCTATGGTAGCCGACGCAATGAAGATGACAATAGCTATGGTGGCCGTGGAGGATATGAAGCGCCAGCTGACGAAACCCCAAGCTATGGTCAGCGCCAAGAATCGAGCTACAGTGGACGCCAGGAGTCAAGTTATGTTGGTCAATCTGAAGAACATCAGGAGGGACGTCACCGACGTCGCGGTGATGATGACTCCAATCGCAGCTCTGCTCGCACCCATGAAGATCAACCCCAACGCGATTATTCTTCCGGAGGTTACGCACCTTCCTATCACCAACCAGAGCAACCAGGCTATGGCGGAAACGAATACCGCAGGTCCGGGGATGATGATACCAGCGGTAATCGGCAGAGGAAACATGAACAACGTCACCACGATTCTGAACAACAGGAAGAATACGGAGGTCAACGCGAATATGCGCAGCCATCGTACGGCCGCTCGGAAAATGCGGAGCCGTCGTATGGACAACAGGAATACGGACAGCAGGAATACGGACAGCAGGAATCGCGCAGACAATACGAACAGCCGAAATCGTATAGACAACAAGAATATGGCCAGCAGGAGAACAGACAGCGTGAATATGGCCAGCAGGAATCGTACGGGCAAACAGAATATAGTCAAGAATCATCTGGATATGCTCCCACCTACGAAAGTCGTGACGAGACTTTTGGCGCGGAAAGGCTCAACCTTGGTGGAGGTGAAGAAGAGTACAACGAAGACGGTGAACGAAGGCATCATAAACACCACCAAGGTGGGTACTAAGAAGACTCGTCAGGAATTTTTGCTGTGCGGTAAATCCAGAAGTATGAAAGCAATAGACTCGAATAGCAGTAGTAAGGACTGTAGGATTTAGGAATCAGTTTCTCATGTATGTAAGTAGCATGTCGAATTACATCACAACTCCAATGTGACTGTTATATTGTTCGTCTTCCTTTGCCAATGACCACCACCACCACTCCACAAAATTTGTAGAACATGGCCTCTGCAACTGAACCAGAAGTAGATGGCTCAGAGATCGATCCTATCTGGACTACGAGTCGCACTGCAAGACAAATATACGCGTTAGGGGAGGTGGACAAGGTAGGCTATATCGTCTGCAATACGTGAATGAGCTCATCTTCGTGTAGGATATTACGCGCCTGCTAGCGCTGGCTGCATCGTCCATTTCTCTATTAACCTTACCACAGACGGATGTGCCGGGTGATAGTCTTCCACAGGGAGAAGAACGATCCGAGCAGTTCGTCCTTGAAGTCAGCGAATACTTCGAACGCCTTGATGTTCGTGGGTTCCCCCATCTCGGCCTCAAACGAAAACTAAGAGATGCAATTGTTTTCAGTCTATTCAAGTTGCGATACGTTCATCACTAGCCCATATTAGACATTCTCGCATTGCCCCTTCTGCGATTAACGCGCCGCCGCCCGGTTTTGTGCCACCATCCCTCGGGGTAGGGCTCCCCTCTAGCGGCAGTACTACGCGGAAAAACAGAGGACTACAAGAGGAAAGAGTTGAGCGCGATGCATGGAAGGGCATTCTTGCCGCTCTAACTCGCATAAAGGAAGCTCGGGATCAAGAACAAACGTCGAACGGGACGAGCATGCGGCAATGAATGGCGAGAATGTATGTACGTATCTGAAAACTAGCCTGACAGCGTTGAGGTATATTCCTTGTTGATTTAATACATTTGATAATCCTCTTGTTCTGCTCGCTCCTTCCCAATTCCCATAGCGCGATAAACTGGTCCATAGCCGTATGCTGATGTCAGAGGGTGGTCAAAGCGTACTAGCCTCGTTGATGGTCTTTTCCGCTTTGAGAAGTTCCTCATCTTGCGCCAAACCGGACTCTTCTTTGGCCGATGTCTATAAAAAATGTAGATAAGGGATGCGTTTCATAGGGGCAGCGCAGAGGACATACAATAAGCTGCTTCAGATCTGCGATGGCCTTATCCAAACGTATTTGGTATCGAGGATCATCTTCTCCGACTCGTCTACCATTTTCGTCTATGGAATAGATTTGTTGAGCCAGTGAGAGGCTAGCAAGCTTGAGAACTCACGGCATTCTTGATATCCCACTCTTCAGCGCCGTCCGCAATGAATTTATCCTTCCTCGTTACGAGCTGTTCAGTCTCTTTAGCATAGAGTTTCGTCTCCTTCGCGAGCCTGGGACGATCAGTCTGATGTCATGATTTGAGCGAAAATAGGCACCTCTGTACGACGCCGGCCTTGATCTTGAGTTGTCTTTGAACGGCGGCGGTGTCACTCATGTTTATGGACGGTCAAGGGTAATGGTTGGACGAGGAATTCGAGAAGATCAAAACAAGATCAAAAGCGATGGGATGTGGAATCGGAAGTCACGCTGCTGTAAGCCTTTTCAACGCTTTCGCTCCATTATTATTAATGAGTACTTCAACCATCGCTCCTATACAATTGACGTTGGTCCTTTGTTTTGCAAAAGTGTGGCGGGTATTCATAGGTGTTATATACTCTAGACCAGAGGCACATGGTCGACTTTTACCTAGATGAGTCAAGAGGCAGTCCGATACAAAGATGCGGAAAGCAGACACTCAGATGATCAAGCAATCGCAAGGTCAATTTTTTTATAGGGTTTCATTGCGTCGTAAGATCACACAGAAATCGTACTACAGCTTAACTATGTAGACTACAATCTCAGATTGAATGGGTCGTGGCGGAACATGAGGTAGTATGTATGTTGTGTATGGCGTAGTGGAGGTGATAGTGTGAACGGATAAGCGGCGAATCGTCATATGCATACGCAAGCGCATGACTAACAGCAAAAGCGGGAGCTCAGCGAACAAAGGTAGGTACAAAATAGGAGGGCACGTAGATTGGATAATATGAACAAGGTATTGCGTGAAGAGGCATTAAACATGAATCATGAGGAGGGCAATAGCGAACAGTAGTCAACATGCAACTTTATGTCGAATTAACACACCTACAACCCCCCCGTAGCCGATAAACCGAGCTAGCGGGTCGGCAAATGCTTGGACTGAGGGCATCGAGCTCTTCAGCAACAGAGGTGCCCTGGCCGTCATTCACGATTACCGATACCAGCGACTGCAACCATGCCCCCATTCAGCAGCTCGTATCGAGCACAACGTACAAACGGTCTAGCCGAAAGCGCGGCAGCATCAAAGAGGCGAAAGGAGGGGCGAGGCAGAAGGCGATGTCGATGATGAGTGGTATCGGATGGTCGTAAAGTCGATAGCGGTTGGCGTCCTCGGTGCTGGGTCCAACCAGGCAGGAGAGCAAATGTAGGGTGTCGTCCTCTTCGTCATCGAGAATCCCACCCCTCGCGCACCGTATCCAAACCGGCCCCTGGCGTGCCACCTATGTGTACGCTGAGTCCGCAAAGTGTGTCCCATGCGCAAGCGCAATGGTACAACGAAGCGGCCGAGGAAATGGGAATGTCGGATCGGATACCATGAACATAGAGGGCGCGAAGTAGAAAGGGAGAAGGGAGCACGAGATGAGAGATAGAGAGAGAGGATCATGGGCAGTTGAAATGGGATAGAGGAGAGAGAGGAAAGAGGGTAGAGGCAATGATTATTGGATTGGAGGATGATCGCGATCACGGTTGTTGATCAGGCAGAGCCGCTGAAAGGATCTAGGGAAAGGCGGATGGTAGTGGAGGGAGGCGATAGGGTACATCGATACAAATAATAAACAATTGCTAGTACAAAAAAATACAACAGGCGCAGGCGGGCGGCTGGGTAGAAACGGTATGCTTTGAACGAAGGCAAGAAGTTGACTTCCATGTATGAGGCTCTGCTGAACCTCGAGGTGAATGTCGCGAGGATAAACGATGTCGGTGTGTCGACTACAGTGACGAAGCACGGAACCACAGCGAAGTGGTCGTCGCCTCAAGCCAGTGATGGATGGGGTGGGATCGGACCGGGATGATAATGGGGGCAATACGACGAGAAGTTCAAAAAAAAAAAAAGATTGACTGCAAGATAGCGCCGCAGAAGCAGGCGAGGTATGCACTCACACACACTCAAGAGTGGGGAGATATTACACCTCAAGCTCTGTTCTGGGTCTTGCGATGGTGTCGCGCCCTGCCATACATCGACCACATCCGGGAAGCCCATTATCGTTGTCGGATTCACGATGTTCAGCTCCGCTGCTCCTTCTTGAAGAATCCAAGGCAGCACGAGATGGCCACAGGCCAGAGCTCGCCCGCAGTTGAACCCACAGTCAGGTGGAGCGTGCAGCACGGCTGCAAGAGGCAATGGTGGTGTGCAGAGGTGTTGGTGGTGTCATGAACATGGAATGAATGTGTCGTCGAGACACAGCCTATAAGCATGGTGTGTCGTACGCAGTGTTAGGCCGACGCGGTTGGAAAGATGATGCCGAAACGAAAATGATGATGCGTGAATAGATAGAATGCCGTGTCATAAATCAGATGCAGTGAGGAGAGAAAAGTCGTAGCTCGTGTCGGAACCGTTTAACCACGAGTTTTTGATCAGCACAGTTACAGGTCAGAACAACCCCTTGCTGTGCTAAACAGGCACTCAATTGTTGTAGGTGATGTTCGCGCCAGCTCGGTTGAGCATGAGCGCCTCATTGACGGTTCGGAGGCGATGCACTTCATGTTCAGCGCCCTTGGCGCGCTCGAGCAGCTCGCGGTTCTGGCTCTCGATGGCCCGGATGTGGGCGGTTGCTAAAAATAAGACGGTTGTGAGCATATGACCATCGGATAAAGGGATAAGGACAAACCTCGGTCGAGGAGAGACACCTTCGATGTCTTCTGGTTTGTCGGGGGGAGGGTGGTCTTGAGACGGTTGTACCCATCCCTGAGCTCGTCGCGACGGCGTTGCTCGGACTCGATGCGCTGCTTGCGGACGATTTCGCGGCGCGAAGCACTGAAGAAGTCTTGTGTGAGAAGAGGTGCATCAAATAAAATGGATGGTGTGCTTACGAGTCGCGGGGGCTGCCGTCGGCGGGTTCAGCGTTGTTTCCAGTGGGCTTGAACTCCTCATCCTCGTCATCGTCGGAATCCACATCGTTGCTCTTCGACGACTTGGTGCGCCTGTGCGACGCCGCGACTTGCGCCCGGGTGGTGGGCCTGCTAGCAGGCACAGCGATCGGGTTGAAGCGCTGCGAACGGGGCACGGTTGCACCAAAGTTAGCGCCGGCGGGAGAGCGAGATCCGCTTCCCCGGCTGACACGGCCGCTGGCGGAGGCCATGCCGTCGGACATCTCACCACCGCTCAGGCCGTAGAAGAGGACCTGAGGGGGGACGCCGGTGTTCTCCTCCTCCTGGGAGGAGAAGGCATTCGGTGGTGAGGGGGCGAATGTCGACGACGCGTAGCCGTAGTCGGGGAGGGATGTGAGCGCGTGGAGGTCCATTGTTGGGGCGACTTGTTGGGGGACTGCATAGCATGTTAGATCAGGGAGAAATGGCAGCAGTAGGAATCGAACTCACGACCAACGTTGACGGACATGTTGGGGGAGGGAGGATACTGGAAATATTCGAGGCCACTTTCCATGTAGCCAAAAGCCGAGTCGAATGTATGCTCGGGGTAGGGCTTGTGGTCGGCGTAGTCCATGGACATGTGGGAGGTCGACATGCTGAAAGATAGCTCTGACAAAAAAAGAAGACTAGAAAGAAGCTGGTTGGGAGTGAGCAGGAGGCTGGCATGAGAAGGCGCAGATATAATACCTGAGAAAAAGGGGACTGCAAAAGTTCTGGACGGGGCGGAGGGCGGGAGGAGGATGGGGAATGGGGACTGGGAAGACGAAGTGGACACCTTTTATCTACGAGCGCCTCGAGGCAGTTTAACCCAGTGCCCTGGCTCTCTTCGGTTTGTTTCCGTGTCCACAATCGCCTGAATCGCCCCGAAATCCGCGCCACGCACCCTATCGATTTGTTTTGGACTCTCTATCTCCATTCAAGATCCGAGTTACCGAGGTCACTCGGCCAGTCTGGGACAAATATCCTTGTCATATCTCATCAATTAGGAAGACCCCCCCGCCAACTAGACCCAGAATCTTGAACGTTTTTTTAATCACCCAAAATCTAATGACTTGCTTTTGGTCCGATCACACTATGCGCAGCAAAGCAGTGAGAAGCCTAGTACGCCCGTATGGTCGTTCACTAATTTGCCCACACAATGTTTTCCCGCAATAATAAGCATTCCATTGAATCTAGAGAAGATCCAAGAAGGTCGTCAAGTAGTCTGCACAAGGGCAGGGTTCATAAAGTCGTGTCGTAAAGGTCGTAAGATGGGTCGTTAGTCGCAAAGTGTCGGTGAAAGAAGGAATAAAAGAAAACGATAATGTCCGTGGAAACAAGGTAGCCAATGCCTCAGGCGTTGTAATATCCTACGATAAAACAAGTGTCAGTCTACTTCGTTGTGCAATCGGAGTTTGCTTGCTTAGCTCACCTCCATAAAAGGGTCCTTTCATATTGGAATAATGCTCCAACCGCTTCGAGAAACGCCATGTCAAGAAGAACATGTAGAACTAAGAAGTTTGATTTCGCGTTATCAGCATCCATATGAGTATATTGGAACAGGTCCATTACTTACTTGACATGCAAGGTCCACCAGAAGCGATATAATGAATGCCGTATTTAGGCTAGAGAATCCAACGGAGCAAAATCCGCTCGGAAGAGAGCCAGAATTTGAGATCCCAGCAGTTGCGGAGGCTGTCCAAAGCGTTCCACCGTTATTGCACTCCCATAAAATCTTGTCCTTTCTGCAGGTGGCGTAAGAGATTTAATGTCGGTGTAAGTTTGTGCATTTCTCGATGACGATGTCAAGAATAGGATAAAAGATGACAGTGCTTACCCTCTTTGGAGCTGAACGATCATGATGATGGCTCTGACAGCAGCAATCACAATAATGAAGGGCCATAAAAATTTGGAGACTCGTATCCAAATGTACGATCGCTAGAAAGTCAGAAGATGTTCCATTGCCGATCAGCATTGGAGCACTAATTATGAGTATTCACAGAAAACCCTCTTACGTTGGAAAGAGCGAACATCGTGATCACTGCAACTGCGCCAACACCTAGACCGATACCTCCATAGATCTGCCTTAAGAAGACATCAGCTTTAGTTTACTAAGGGGTCCTTTCAAATGGACCACCGAGGAGAAGAGTAATCACCATTCAGGATACACAAAGTAGATGTATTGACCACGCATGAGCAGGAAGACTCCACCGCCGATACTGTAAGCCTGATCGCAGTGAATTCCAGAACGAAGATGTCAGCAAGCCTTTCCGATGCCGCGCATATGAATCGGAGAGCGCAGAGATGCTTACAGCGACGAGGACGGCCCAGGCGATGGCACCACCCCTCTGGCGTAGCGGAATGAAAGGGACGGATCAGCATAACTTGCTCCGAGCACAGAAGAGACTCGAAGCGCACAAGAGGTAAAACGAGCAGGCAATTGTCACACCTGTAGGCAAAAAAAAAAGCGAGCGGTTCAGTTCAGCTGCAGTTCTTCCCCTTGATCTGGCTTGCAAAAAAAGACACGCACCACATTGCAATTGGACAAGTATATGAGACGGAAGAGAGATTCGTAGAGCGTAGAAGGTATCGCAGAGAAGAGGAAACCCAAATTAAAGAATCGTCTTAGTGTCCTAGAAGAAGAGTATCCAAGGGTGTGGTCTGGCTGCTCGGCGTCGATGTGCAGCGGGGCTGCAGGGCGTTGCCTGCCGTGGAAGGAGGGAAGGGAATATTGCGTGACACTATATCATCGTGACAGATTACCCTGCAGAGTGTCATGTGAGCAATTATGGTGGTTACATAAAACCATACGGCCGTAACGCCTCGGTGTGTTTTCTACAAACCACTCTCATGTCCTTTCGAGTGAACCACTCTCGTCAGAATCCTTGAAACATTCCCTCTTTCCTCTGCGGCTCTACTCCTGTACTTGGCGCATGTCCGCGACGCAAGCGCTCTCGAAATTGTTAATGTCTTTACCTCGAAGAGTCATTTCAATGATCAATCCGTCAGCGGTTGCGTCCTCAGACCTCAGGATCCAGGAAGCGTGCTCAATAGCTTTTGCCTATCTCTATCCAATGCTGCTGCGGTGTGTTTTTAGGTCATAAACTATAATTACACCGTTCAATAATACCACTCAAACACATCTTCTCTTCCAGATCAGTGTTCTTGAAGCCTCCCTGAAGTCTCCTGCCATGGACAGCGTCCCAGAGTCCCAGACCACTCTTTTGGCAAATCCTTTCTGACATTTGGAACCTCTGGGCGCTCATACTATGATCTCGCTCACATATTTGTCTGTTCATCAGCGCCAATTTTAAGCTGCTATTTTCGTCCTATTCTTGTGTCGACATGCCGAGAAGAATTTCTGCCCAAAAGACATTCACCTCGGATTCTTATGTGGACTATAAGCGCCACCCCTTTCGAACTGGGTTCTTCTCTTTGTCCCCTGTGTAATCCACTGGTACACATGATTCTCGCTATTCCCCTTGTCAATCTGAGGGACCCCCCCTCCTGTCTATCTTGGTTCGCTCTGCAGGTTATAGTTATCTTAACTGTATAGCATATCCCTGCTGCGAGCCATATCCTGTCATTCCCCGCGCTCATTACGCATCTTTACTTCCCGAAGGAAAACCGTTTCCGGCTCGAATTGGGTGGCCCAGAATAAGCTCGACAGTGGGTACCACGCCTCTTCATTCCGCCAACTATTCAATGACTAGGGCGCTATTAATTGCTGTTAGGTCTGCACATCTGTCTGGACCATCGGGAACGATAATCCTCTTTGCACTGCAAAGGAGTAGCGCATAGCTTAAGTCTATTTTCGTAGTAGATTAGATTTGCAACGTGCCCTCGCCAAGTGACTTACTTATCTGCAACGTTGGACCCACCGGTCTGGCTCAGCTCACGGTGACCCCGATTTTCTGTTTCTCCGATGGCGGGGCAAACCTCTATGGACCTTATTATCCATTCTGGTGCACCCCTCCCTGAGTACCCTCTATCGAGCCTATGCACGAGGCACTCTCGCCGATCCTCCGCTTGCGGGGTGCATCACTCACTGCTACTCCTTTTCTCAGCCTGCTGCGAACTCCAGTGCCATTTGCTAGTGAATCTAACGCTGTCATTGGTGGCTATACTTTACACTCTGGCGTCCTCGTCTGCGCCGCTGAGTCCTCACGCTAAGTCGTCCGCCGCAAGGTCATTAATCTGGCTATGCCGAAGACTTCGCGACGTGTGCGCCGGGGGCCGACGGACATTCTTGAGCAACGGACGGACAGTGCGGGAACCTAATCGTCGGCATCTTACTTTTGTATGCCACTTCGGGACAGTTAATGATTAATTACAACTGATTAACGATTCGGGATGCGTTAGTGATGGCGGTTGCGACTTGCAGGTCAAAACATTTAGCTACATACGACGGACTGTGGCACTTCATGAAACCCGATTTTCAACAGGACTCTATTCCATCAATGGATTTACGTGGTTTTGTACGGAGGTCGCGCAACCCCATGGACATTTCAGGAATTCTCTTGTTTTTCTCTTTCGGTGTTTCCGCTTCCGGCACACGGAATCAATTGGGTGTTGTTCATCTCTCACGGGTTGCTTTTCATTCACCAGATTATTTGTTTGAAGATCGCAACATACATACTTATTGGGTTACTCTGAGTTTGTAAATTGAGTCATTATTCGCCTTAACACAGTTCGATAGGCGCGCTCTCTCACTCAAGAACAATGTCGCAGTTGCAGCGACCTCAGGCCCATCGTCCCGGTAGAAGACAGGAATAACACCCAAAAGTGGTGTAGTGGTCAAGGGCTTTCTTCAAGCCTTACGACACTATCACGAGCGGCTATGGATACTGTCAAGTCGGTCAGTACATGATATGCCGAGGGGCGGAGGGGTGGGCTTGCGAAGGGGCCGCGCCTCCAATTTAGATGATTCACGCCGACCCTGATTTGTATAGAGACCAGATGGACCTCGATTGAAGAGATACATTCAACTCAGAGTCGTCATGTCTTTTTGATAGCTACTTGTGCTTCCTTGGACATGAATAGCAGTTGTCATTGACGCCGAAATGAAAGACTTCTACGGAGAAATAACTAAATCCACGATCCCAGTTTTCACTAGCGTTTCGAACTGTGGAAAACTTGAGTCCTGATTGAGGGAGAATACCATGATAAGGTGTTTGAATAGGGTGTACATGATGGGGGCTGCGATGACTTCAGATCCCAAACGTCGAAAGTAATGATTTGTAAAGCGTGATTTGTCGCTCGACATGAGGCGCGAAAGTCGCGAGGCGCGCGAGCGACAGTATCGATGTCCGAGTAATCGATGTTAATATGATGCTCCTATCAAGTGAGTCTGTCTCAGCTGGAGAATCTTCATTCCATGTCAGTAAAACCAAGCAAGCGCGACCGGCGAACTGGGACGCGGTTTGAGATTCTAGCGGCGCGTTCATGCAAGCACGCCAGCAAATCAACGCGCGGCGCGAGGCGTTGAAACACACTTCTTTCGCATATGATCATAGAGATATCGGTAACGAGTCCAAAAACAACGCGTTCTACACGTGTATGTTGCCTTCGGACGACAACTTGAAGTTCTTTTCAAATCTATCGATGGCTTGACATGTCAGTTGTGGAGATCCAGTAACTGTTTTGCCAACTTCGTAGCTGAAAGCTCGTCGGCGTTAGTATCAGGTCTCCCGATAGGCATTTTATTGAACCTCGAAAAAGCAGCTGACAACGCGTCTTGCAATGTGAGGTGGAGTCAGATAGGCATTAGATGTTTACGCCGTTCTCGCTTGGTATTTGGGTGGCACAATGTTGACCAAATCTCGCGCACCCAAAATTGATTCTCAAGGGCGATTTCCAAGGAGGCGGCTCATCGAGGATGGAATTCCGGCATCTTGAAAGGAAGAACCAAATTATAAATCTAGACTAAGGGCGGTTAGATACAGGTGGATGACTCGAGAGCAGAGAGTAAGACAAGAGCCGGGGCGTAGGCAAAACGTAAGATCCCTTCATATCCAGCAGTCCTTCGGTGCATCGCCCTCGTCGAGCAGCTTCGCCAGTGGCATCTCATCAAGAAACGCGTGCTTCTTGGCTCGGTTGGCGGGTGCAGAAGGTCGGAACCATGATTTGGCGCCTATGGGTTATCGGGGCTCTCTCCATTCTCTTCGTACGGGCGGTGTATAACTAGATACATCCTGCGCAGCGAAGGTACGTGCTCCAACCCCGCACGAGACAAAATAAAGAAAATGGTCGTTTGCGTTCGTCAAGAATCATGAGTATTCGTGGGTCCTTTTCGTGAAAGGAAGTTTATTTCGTGTGTGCGATGTGTGATGGGTTGTGGGGTCAGGTTAAGTCGCATCTTGAGATATCAATAGCTTCATCGCGAAAGAGCCGGTCGAAATTTCCTTGCCCCCTCGTCCTTTCTCGTCCAACAGCAAGCAGTATTGACGAAAATAGATTTAGACCAAGATATCAAAAAAAGGAATGTGTCCATGGAAAATGCAAAAATTGGGGCAAACATATGTCCGGGAACAGATGGTTGTAGGTTAGGATCCCCCTGGGATATCTATTTTTTGTCCTTCAAGGAGCAGTAGCCGGTGGACGATAGATGATCGTCGATCAACGAGATTGCGTGTGACTGTTATAGATTTCGCATGTACAGGTCGTTCATATCGCAGCAGCAGGCAACGTCGAGTCGCCGAGTTTTTTCCTCTCACAGGAAGCAGGGTGTCGATGGGATGAAAGGCGTCAAACGCACTGCGTTGAATCGGTATCCCGGACGATTGGACCCGCTACTGGAAGAAAGGAAAAACAAGCATTAAAGTGTGGAACCATTCCTCCGAGTGAAATGCCGCAGAAAATAAGAAGATAAATGTGGTAAGAAGATGGCGATGAATAGAAAAAGAAAAGAAATGGGGAGGATAGAGTAAAAAGGTGAGCGAGGAAGAAAGTTTGTTGAATCAATGCGGAAACCACGTGTATCAGTGACCACCTTCGGATGCGGATGGGCTGGAATGTTCGGAGGGCGGCTGCTGACCTCGGACGGAGGCAAGAGAATGACTGGGAGGGACGTTGGCATCGGGAGTGGGAGATGTTGTTCTACCCATGGCGTTTTCGGGAGAAGGGGTTCCTTCGGTGCTAAGAGAAAGCTTCTCGTTCAGATTGCGAAGTCTCTTTGCTTCGGCCTCGACCGACGCCAATTTTTCTATGAGAGCCTTTTTTTCCGACTCGAGCAGGATAATATAATTAGTCGCTAAAGTGCGGCAGCTATGAGAGACGGTTGCAATGTAGTAGATGTCAGATCCTACCTCGTTCAAGCAACGAAACTTTGCTGCTCTTTTGATTGGAAACCGGGAGGGCGTCTTTAAGTTTGGCGTAGCCTTCGCGAAGTTCGTCGCGTCGGCGTTGTTCTGCTTCGATACGTTGGCGCCGGGTGGCCTCCTTGCGAGTGTTGGCGAGATTTTCTGTGGCGAATGCAACACCCATTACGTCGTCGTCGTCTGAATCCTGGGAGCGACTGCGCCTGCGTCCGGAAGAACTAGTGGGAGATGGGGTTGGATGATAGCGGTCCCTGCGGTGCACGAGCGAATGTCCTCGAGAAGACGATGGCGAGTTTGCACCACTGCTGTTGGAATGGTGGTATAGTCCGTCTCCAGAAGTGTCTGATCCGGAAAGAGGAGGCGAGAGAGCATCATACATTTCAGGGGAAGGAGGTGGGGGTGAATTGGCCAACGGCAGGGAACCATGAGGCTGCGAGTTAGAAAACACGCCTGCTGATGGGTATTGATGCTGCAATCCTAGTGTATTCAGGTTTTGGTAGGGTGCATGCTGCAAATCCGTAATAATCTGGTCTGAATGCACAAAAGACCGATTATCAGATCGACACGCGTAACGGCGTTGAGACAAGCGAGAACGTACTGCGCGCACCAGCATGTTGCATCTGAGCGGGATAGGTGTTGTACCCTATCCCATAACCGGGATCCTGTTCACCCTGATAGAAATAGGGCGCTTGGGGATTGATACTCTCATCGTTCATTCCTGGCTGCTGCTCCATTGGTGTCGTGTGGTGTCGTGGTGGTGTCGTCGGGCGTGATTATTAGAGAAAAGAGTTCGTGAAGAAGAGAAGAAAAAAGAAAAGCAATGGGAAAGGGCAAGAAGGGACTGCCGGAAGAGTTCAAATCCAAAGAACCCGCAACCAACGCCACTGGTCCTTTGTCCCAACGTTGTTTGGCTCTATCCTCAACATCAATCCGATTCCCCGCGCTGACATCGCTTCCTCCGTCTTTGTTTTAGCAACCCAACCGCCTTGTTCTGCTCCATTTTTGCTCTCAAGGTTGGAACTCTATTCGATATGTTTTCCTTCTCGTGATAGTTATCCGATCGCCGAAGTTGCACTTCAGATTTGAAATTCTCCAATCGCGATAAGAAAAATATTCTACTTCTACGACGTTTTTCCAATTATCATTCCGGACAGTTCCATGACTTTTCAAATGGTGTTTCGCTGTCGCATAAGTCTCCACAGAGGAGGGGGATTTGCAGCGCGGTCCGGGAAGCAGTTCTAGGAGAGAGACCGAATCGGGCGAAATATTCTCACCGTCGGACACATGGAGAAAGAGTGACCGCCTCTTGTGCTTGGTCGCTGCCCAATATCGCCCAGAGTCCCCTCGTCTGGCTGAGCAGCTCCAGGACGTCGACCGCACACGGTCCATCTGCTCTGTCTGTTTTTCGGGTCACGATTACGACAGCCACGGTTCAACTATCAACGCCTATTCTTATCCTTTCTTTTGTTGATCAGTGAGTTCAAACCGTTCAACCACCTCTTCAATGCCTTGCTAATGCCTTCAGCTAGCCCAGAACCAATGTTTCAGCACTGCATATAACGCACACCCCATATACCACAGGCCGCAAGATTTCCCCGCTCAGCTTAGATCACAGACGACTCCCGACGCTCCCCCGTTATGCCCAACACTACGAACGAGAACGGGAAAGGAACTCCCCGTGCTTCTCACCTGTCGCCCGTAGCCTCATCTGCAAGTACTCTATCGCCAACCTGGCGGCCTCCAAAGTCTCCGCTTCCACCCCACCGCTTAGCTAAACTCGCAAACGCACTCGGTGTATCGACACCCGTTCCCGCAGGCACTCCCTATCTATCGCGTTCTTTCTCCGAGTCTGCAAGCACCATCGATCATCCAAGGCGGTCGCCAACTCCATCTTCAGCCATCTCTCCGTCTGTGGGCTATTCGTCGCACTCAAACACGCCGCAAACGTCCAAATTTTTGCTTCACGTTATCCCGCCATTACACTTGCCCCACGACTCCGATACAAGCGACGATGCACGAACCGTTCCACCCCCCAACGCACCAGGCTATCACACCCAGTTCCGACGCGGCACGCTCGTCCCAGTGCATTCGACGCTGCAGGCGCAATTAGGGGCTATCGCGAAGGAATACGCCTTGCCCAGCTCAGCAGGCCTCATCTTATACCTAGTAACGACTCCAGCGCCGCAAAGTCCTGTCATGCAACCATTCGACGCGATGGATGAGCCCGGACCCCGTTTGTCAGAGGACATTTGGAAGCACCTTTGGACGCGCGTTATACGAACAGAACAACGAGATGACGGGCTCCTCATGCCATCACGAAGCCCGACCCCGCAGACCCCCCACACTCCACATACCCCTCGTTCGCCTCTAATGCTGCGGCTCGCGCCAGCTGCCCGGTCTACGCCCTTTCTGCCGCAGGAGCAGGCGGCGCATTTACGTCCGTTCATTTCATCACCCGCAGAACCCGTCCCGCCGCCTCCTCTCCTACCGCCGCATGCGCCACAACCGACATACCCGACTACGCCAGCGCCTTCCACGCCCTCGTCCGTGTCCGATCGTCAGTCGAACAATAAGTCCGCCCCGCCGTCGTCGACCTCTGTGTCCCAGTCCGAGCCAGGCACGCCCGATACATCCGTCGAGGACTCTGGCCTGCGCGCCAATTTCCTCGATCTACCAGGCTTCAATTCGCCGTCGCTCATTCCAATCTTGGCCAAAGTCGAATTCGACATTGATCGCAGGAAGGCAGCGTGGTATGAGCCTTGGATGCGTAGTCGGAAGGTCAACCATGCGAAGCGGACGGAGAGCAGGAAAGGAAGTAGGACTCAGGAGTCGGATGGTGGAGATGAGCAGCAGCTTAGAGAACGTGCACCTATAGAGCTGCTGACCGGCAAGAAGAGGAGAGATGACCCGTTCGGGTTGTTGGCTGATTCAACGTCGGAGCCGCAAGAGGCAGAGGGGAAGCCAGGAGGCGAGGAGCAGGGCGAAAGTGGCTATGCACGTCTGTCGGAATCACCAGACGAGATAAACTCGGACAGCGACTCGGATATCGAAGATCTCGGTGATGACGCCACAGCTAAGGTGCCTGCAAGTGTGGCTGGCGGCAAGGACCCTTTGGGTGATGTATTCGGCTCAGACGCAGATGCATGGGCTGAAATGCGAGCCGAGATTGGCGCGCCACGCAAGTATGATAATCCTAATATTGTCAATCTCGCGCTGACCGCAGCGGAGCTTGACGCGCTACCGTCCGAGCACGATGACGAAACAAGGTCGACGAAGGAGGAGGATGAGGTCTTCCAGATGCTCGACATCATGGGCAAGCCCGATCTGGCGATAAACATACCCTCGCCGGCGAAGGACCCGCTCAAGCGCTCGTCGTCACCGAACGGAGCGCGCAAAGTTCCACCGCCGCTCATGCTCAAGGCAAAGGCCGTCGAGCCGCCGGTGACAGCGCTCAATGGACGCGATACCTTGACGGAGACGCCGCGGCTGGCGTATTTGGGTGCGATGTCGGAGCATACGGAATCTGAGAACGACGAGGATGCAGATGACCTTGATGAGTATACGACGCGTGTTCGGAGTCCGGCAGAGTCTGATAAGCGCGGCGGGGCAGTATTTGATGACCTTGACCTTGGGTTGGATCCAACTGAAGACGTATGCAATTTTCTTTTGGTTTGGAGTTTGTACACTAATTTTTGAATTTAGTTCGACGACAATGATCCTAATGATCGGCGTAGAAGTCAGTATCTTATGAGCGCACAGCTAGATGAGATTGAGAAAGTATGTAGCCGGTTTTATTTTGCTAGAAATTCTACTCATCTTCGTCTCTTTAGACGATGGCTTCTCTATCACCTCGATTCATGCCAACCAGTTTAGAGGACGAACAAAACCTTAGCTTTAACTCAGCGACGCTCTCCCCAAGTACACCTGCAAATTTGACACTGTCTCCTGGAAGAAGTTTCGATTTCTTACCTCCGCCTTCACCGAGATTACCTCAGCATCCTGACCCGCTTGGGGACGACTCGTAAGGCCTCGTTTTCTAAATAGATTGTCAGGTTTTCTGATTGTTTTCTGAAAGATTTACCTCTGGACAGAGTTGGCCGGCAGTGCCTTTCTCGACAATCAAGGATAGAGATGCGATTGCATCGAAGGACGCACCTCCTTCGCCTCCGCGGTTAGCTCTGAATGGCGTATCTACATCGGCCCCAAAGTCATATATGCCCACTTCTCGTAGTGTGGAAGCTGGACCCACGGAGAGCGAACGAAGAAAAAAGGAGCTTGAGGACGAAGAGGCTTTATACCACCCTCCGGGTTTAAAAAGGGAAAACGATTCGCCATTAGAGTCTCCAATTATTCCCTTGTCGCCTGACCCGTTTGGACGACACCCTTCAACTCCTGAGCCGCCTGCATTTCAGATGACTGGAGCTCAGTGGGATACGATGACGATTGGTAAAGGACAAGCTCCCGAACAATCGACGCCACCACCTGCGCAACGATCGCGGTCGTCGACTACCAGTCGTTTCTCTGCCGACTCGTTTAAAGGAGAGCCTGAACCACCTGCTGCTAAGACGGCGAACAGAGCGACCCTGATATCAGTGAAGAGCATCAAAAAGCTTTGGCGGAAGAGCAATAAGTCTTCAAATGCCAATGGAGCGCCAGCAGAGCCTGTGCCTCCTACTCCAACCGCCGTAGCATCCGGCAGAACATCTCCTATGGTACCTACGCGTCCAGAACGACCTTCGGAAGATCAACTGTATCTTCCTGACGTGACAGATGTCCCTCTGCCTGCTAACTTTGGACGACTATCTCCAAATGTTTCTCCACCCCCATTACCTCAATCACAAATGCCTGGGCGACGTTCCGTCGACCAACAGAATGGCGTTCCCCCACCGGCGAACGTGGGACGTTTGTTGCCAATGGCTCCTCCGCCTTCCCATCCAACTCAAGAACAGTTCTTTACTCCTCGTCGTCCTTCTATTGATCAGCACAATCTTCCGCCGCAGCAGCCGTCGAATGTCGGACATTTGTCACCGCAGCCTATGGGTCCTCCAGGGTCCTCACGTCCTCTTGATCAAGTACCTTCTGGAAGCCGTCCTTCTCTGGAACAACTGGGTCGGAGACCTTCGCAGGATCAACAACTTATGCCACCGCCGCCGCGACAGTCATTGGACCAGTTTGTCCCTCCGCAACAGCAACAATATCCGCCACAACAATCGTATATACCAGGACAACCACCACACTTTCAACAACTCTCTGTACCGTCATACCCCGGCCGCAATCCTAATCCTGGGCCGATAATCACGCCGTACATGAAAGCTACGAAAGCAGCGTCGAATTTAGACCGCCTTCATTTCGATCAAGAATCGCCCTATCCGACACACCGTACTACTTCAATCCGACAGTCGCCTCGCCCTCCATCGCCACCTCCTTTGCCTGCGATCCCTGAGCAAGAACGGGTACCGGATCAAGAGAAGAATGGCGGACGCAAGTCAATACTGAGATGGAAATCAGCAGCGAGCACCAGCAGCAACAGTAGTATTCAATCAGACTCTCAGCCTCGTGCAAGCTTGGATCGGTCGAGCACTAACGGCAGTGGTGGCAGTGGTGGACGGAGGCCAAGCATCGTTAATTATGGCTCGACACGCACTTCAGTAACTTCGCCTGAGCTACCTCCCAGTCCACAAATACCTGGACAGTTTGTGAAGAACGGCGGATTGGACCATCGGACATCATCGCAAAGATCGAGACTGACGACATCGTCGACGGATTCGTCATATTCTCCTCCGCAAAGGCAAATTTCTCTCGGAGCACGGTCGATTTCCCCTCAACGATCGATGGCCTCATCTCGGGATTCGCAAGGTTCGCGGCCTAGCTTTGACGCTTCCCAGTTCGAGTTCGTTTCCCCAAAAGTCGACACGCTAAGCTATCCATACAATGCTCCTGATCAGTCGTGATAGATGGCTTTGGATATCCATTGATACCTACATATTTTGCATTTCTACATATCAACACGTACATACCCCATATCTCATCGATTTTTTGCGCATTGTAGTTTAGTCTTCCTTAATAGTTGCATTTCTTGATTCTGTTGTCGCACTTTATTTCGTCCTATCCTTCGTTTCCTTTTTGGACGTGTTTGCAACTCGTTAATCTTATATCCGCAATCCATGCCAGTTTCATGGGCAAAATGATTTGGAGCCAAAGAGAATAGAGCTAGTGTTATGGCATATATTTGAAACATATTAAAAGCCTGATAAGCAAGTTTCAATCCGAACCGAAGTCAAGGGCAAAGAAGTGGTATGAAAAAGAAACCCCAATAGCAACAACGTGCTTAGATCGCGCAAAATCAATTTGCGATGGGGGGGTCTAAGCTAAAGGTAGATATGATGTATAATAACTGATACAGGTGAAATTTCCGAAGGAGTGGTCGTGGGGCAAAAGCGATTAGGCAGTTCTTTGAAAGGAAAGTCCGAAATTACACAGCGAGCGATGATGTGAAGAGATGCATCCATGCTTAGAGTCCGACGAGGCGGAAGACGAGGTATAGGAATGAGCCAGTGAAACGGATTGCCGATAGACCAGCACTGCGAAAAGGAAAGGAAGAAAGACGTTTCAGCATTGAATTCAATTTCCTCAATGAAAGCCAAAGGAACGTGATAAGTGGCATAAGAGAAACACGTACAAAGCATAGAAGAGGAAGGTCAGATAAGGGTTGAATGCAGTATTGCCCGTGGTGACATGCTCTGCGACCCAGTCTGTGAACGCGGTCGATGTGAAAACGACGATTAATATCCTGTTTCAGGAAGATGAGATCAATGACATTATTTCCAAGTGGGAATCGAAATCAGCAGCACGCACATGTTTGTGCCCACCCAGGCAAGGACAACATTGGTTCTGCTATTCCTGTCGTGGTCAGCTTGCTTCGTGGCGGCATCGCGATGTTCCTTCTCCTCAGGAGGCTTGTTCCTGAGACTAGACCTAGACGCGGACCAAAGCTGGTCTACATCTTCCCGAGCAGTTGGAATCTCAACTTCCATTACCTCCTCGCCCCCCTCACCCTTAACCTTCTTGGCACCACCGAGGTCCTTTGCAGCGCCGTTGTCTCCCTTCGTACCCCATGTGACATCGTGCAGATTGCACATGGCGTACATCATAAGAATGTTGACATACGAAGGCAGGAGGAACATGTATTGGATGAAACTCGTGAACATGTGCCACGGCTCGAAGTGCATGAACGAGCTGATGAAGTACAATCCATAGGTGGCCAATAACGCAACAGTAACGTCTTGCAGCGTCTGGTTATCCCTGAACAATCTACATATCGAAATGAGCTAGGCGGTCAATATCCATATGAAACAATTTAACGCACTCCGGGAAATTTTTCCAGCCTTCGACATTGTGTGGGACCGTCAGATAAACCGTGTAGCCGGCACACCAGGTCGTAATGATGTTACAAAGACCAAAAAGGAACATAGCAATTGTATACGCCCATTTCGAACCCTTTCACAGAAGCATTAATAGTCTGCCAAGTTTCGTGCGGCTTCTCGTGCTCACCTGCGGCCGATTTCCCAAAGAACAGACGAGAACGAGGAAGATAAGACCGATGTAGAGGTTCAGGAAAATCTCAAACACCGTCTTGCCAGCACCTTGACCTAAGAAATTGAAGGCACCGTCCGACGATTCTTTTGTTGCCGATGAGACCAACTGCAGAAAAACATGGTCAGCAGATGTGACACAATCCTTCCGAGCGTATGTATATTTAGATGTGGGGAAAAACTTACGAAGAAGAACGCGAGGTAAAAATTCGCGAGAGACGTCCACGTGAACAAAAGTTGGATTGCGTTATAGATAAACTCGAGCTGGAAAAGTAAGAATTCTCATCAGCACCTCGCGCAGACCATAACAAGGACAGGGTCCCCCAAACAGATTCTTTCTCACCTGCAGGACGATCTTGCGGAAAAAGTTCTGCCCGGATGTCCAAATTCTGAAGAAGAAAACAGTAGCGTGGATGGACGCAAACAAAGACCCATTGAGCCATCGACGACGTTGCGAGATGAATTCCGGAACCTAAAAAGTTTAATGACCCGATGTAAGCCTCCATTCCAACGGTGAACTGCACCATCCTCGAGTACATAAATAACTCACAGTTGACGGAACATCAGTCGATGCCTTTGCACTCTTGACGTACTTAAGACTGCATATATAAAGCTAAGCATCAGAAAGACCAGCTCTTCGAGACACTTACACCCATCCTTCACGCTTCTTGGTCACAATTTCAAAGCAAAGAATACGATCCTCAGCGAGGTACATGTTCCTCTCTAACGGTAAAAAAAACTTAATTAGAATGATACATGGGGATTTAAATCACTATCACTTACCAAAGAGCCCAGCGCCACTTCCACCGGAATGCATCGTCTCACCCCTAAAGTAAGACGCAAGCGGGCCTTTGCCATCGGGTCCGTTTTGCAAGGCCTTGTACCGATAGGCACTGAATGCTCCAGGCAAGACACTGATATAACCAAAGACACTCTAGAGCAGCACCAGTGTCAACGCTAAATCGCATCAAAAAAATGGATATAAATAGCAAGTACAGACCTCAAGGGGCTTATCCAGAATGTTCGACATCTTGTACTGCGGAATTAAGGCGTGCGCGTGAGCTCAAGCGGCGATAACAGCAGGGGCACTAGTCCACAAAATTCAGAACCTACCTCGAAATTTTGCGAGGCTACGAGCGGCGATGCGAGGATGAGAGAGCATCCACGGCCACCATCAACGCAAATTCTGACAGGTGACATGTGCCAATGAGGAACTGAGATAATTTCGGAGACGAAAGGAATGCTTACTCTCCACAAGCACCGCCGACGTTCTTGTGCTTGTCAAAGCCTAAGTCACACAGTTCAGTAATCCGAGCTTGAAGTACGTAGTAGAAAGGCCTACATTTCCAGAGCTCGTAAATGGAAGTACCAGTGGGCTTGGTGCCGACATCCAGCAGCACGCAAACTGTAATCAATGAATGGTTACATTCAATTCTACAGGAGAAATGAAAGCTAACGCACCATTGGGCTTGAGAAGAGGACCGAATGCATTGAAGAACCATCTGTGACTGTTAAGCTTCTTCTTGTTCTGCTCCTTGAGGCAGAACAGAATTTGGACGGGACAGGATCCAGGGGAAACTTCGCCAGTATCGGTTACGATGACGTTGGTAGTGTATCTTCGAGGTTTAAAAATCAGATGAAGAAAAATTATGTGTCACTAAAAACGCACTCGAAGATGTGGGCTGTAACATCCTTGCCTCCGACGGAGTCCTTTGCGATACCTTCTTGATAGCATCCCATCTGATACAGATAATAAATAAGAACGTTAGAGGTGTAATAAGGCTGAGTCGTACCAGGTTAAGGACTTGTAAAGTACGCTTGTTGACCTTGCTTCGTCCATCGGAAACCACACATACGACGATCTTTTTCCAACCTTCTGGCCCCCACGTCTTGGATTTCGTCCTTCCACAGAGATGCGCGACGTTCTTGATGACACTGTAACCAAGCAAAAGACAGCATCAACATTGATGTATGCCCGAAACACCGTTGCATAAATAGAAAAAGAGGTGAGATACGCACGCATTCATGGTCTTGACGAACAGGACCTCATCTTCGTTGTACATGGTCATGACGATGAACAGCTCCGTCTGGCGGCCCCAGAGGTACTGGCGGAGAGAGTAGCGGGATCCCATGAAATCATCTGGGTCGCATGTCGCGGCGGTATAGCGCATCTTGTTAAATTCTTCATCGGTCTTGCCCGCGGGGACGATATGCGTTGGAACTGGGACATCGAGGACAAGGTTACCCTGGAAGAGCTGTACCTGCTTGACCGATCGTCGCTTCATGAGCTTCTCCTTAGCGACGGACCAGCCTGCACTGCTCGGGTCGCGGAACATTGGTGGGCGTCCAGCCTGCTGGGGAGGGGGGTATTGTTGCTGGTATGGAACAGCCGGCATAGGAGGGGTCGCGACGCTGACCTGGGACATCTCGTATGGATTCAAGTGGGCCTGCGAGCCAGCGTAGCTGCTTGAATACGATTTGGCGTCCCAATGGTCCTGATCGTTGCGGTAGCCAGCTTGCTGTTGGGGGGCATATCCACCGATAGCAACACCAGTGTTGCTTGCGGGAGGGGGAGGGGGAGCGTAGGCGTTGTAGTTATCATTGCGGGGCGAGGATTGCTGCTGCTGGTACGGCGCGTTGTTGTAAGGATCGGAGTTTTGGCGGTAAGCCATTGGTGCTTGGATTCAAGCGGATATATATTCAAAAGAGGGTATCAGCGCGCCTGCAGGTTGAAGAGGGAGGGAGAGGGCAGGGAGGGGTAGGGAGGGGCGGGAGAAACCGTGGCAGTTTGAGGACAAGTAGCGTTTGAACGTTTGAACTTTGATCAACAACTTTTGATCTAAATTTGTCGCTTGTTTGGTGAACTCTATGATCTTCCCCCGTCTGGCAGAATGCACTCTTTCAATTTTCTCTGACCTATGCAAAGGGATTTATTTTAAAGGCATGTATGCACAGTGAATTTTTGACAGGAATCCCCGGACCGCCTACCATGCCTACTTGCATCAACCGCGAACTTTTTCTCAGTTGCTATAGATTTGAGAGTAAAAAGGATGCATGCACCACCGGGTTATCACCTTGGTTTTTATCTCCTCAAACTAGCCAGCAAAGGAGGTCCCAAGCAGGGCCTATTTATCCGACAGAGTACTTGAACAAGTGATCATGTTGGAAGAGGCTGTGTCGGCCGCAGTGCACTGGACAGTCGAGGAACTGATGGACGATAGCGTGCGGCGAATCGGCGAGCGACATATGCGTGAACTAAGTATATGTTTTGGCCCAGGCATATTCCTGCCGGAAAATTCTTTCGAGACGCGATTCAGAGCCAAGACAGATAGACGGGGGGTGTCAGGGAGCTCGGAAGACGAAGAATTGGTCTGATATGCTGCAGAGACGCTATGGTAAACGCCAGACATTGCGATCTATTGCGATCAAGAAGTCTCTCAATTTTCCGACATGAACAGCATAAATTTTGGACTTGGGAGCAAGATCAGCTTCTGGTGGTGTGACCGGAGTGCCAGTACGACGGCGGAGAGAAGACGCGGCGAAGGTGGTGTGGATGTGGAAAATGTGGGTTTATTGAGAACAAGACGAATTTGATAAACAGCATCGATACAAGGGTTTCAAACTCCGCCAACATAGCTTGTTTGGGCCCTCGTTGTCTGGCCTGCTGCTCTCCTCCTCCAACATCCATCCTCTCCCCACCCAGCGCTCATTCAAGGTCAGTCTTTCCCCGCTTCCTCGTTGTCTGGCGTCCCCAGCACCACCTGTGCCAAGGCTCCTCTGCGAGCTAGCCCTCCCAGCTCTGGCCTGCCGCACGCAACGTGGCTAACCTCCACCTCGCTTTGCGCTGCATCCTGATGGCCCCAGATGGGCGACACAGCGTTGTCTCTACTCGCTCGGGTACACCAGGGTCAGCCGCCCGCACAGTGGCGTGATGTGGCTGTCTCGGATCCTCGTGTGTGCCACTATTTAGGCCCTCCATGCCGTTCTTTCTTTCTTCATTACCCTCGTCTCCAACCCCTGTGCTCACTTTTTCTCTCCAGTTTCCTTCCATTTATCATAATCGATGGCCGATTCCTCATCCCACAGACTCGATCTCAGAGTCGGCGGAAAATACAGGCTTGGGAAAAAGATCGGCTCTGGCTCCTTTGGTGCGTCTTTCGCTTCCTTGTCAGCCATTCTTCTACTCACACCCTTTCCCATCCAGGTGACATCTACCTCGGAATCAACATCATCTCCGGCGAGGAAGTCGCCATCAAGCTCGAGTCCGTCAAAGCCAAGCATCCCCAGCTCGAGTACGAGTCAAAGGTCTACAAGACCCTCGCCGGCGGGGTCGGCGTTCCGTTCGTCAGATGGTTCGGTACAGAATGCGACTACAATGCCATGGTCCTTGACCTTCTCGGCCCTTCGCTCGAAGATCTTTTTAACTTCTGCAACCGCAAGTTCACCCTCAAAACCGTCCTTCTCCTTGCTGACCAATTGGTATGTTACCCTGACCACAATTGTTCCTTTGATTACGTCTAACTTTCAGTCGTTATCAGATCTCCCGTATCGAATACATCCACTCGCGCAATTTCATTCATCGTGACATCAAGCCTGACAATTTCCTCATGGGCATTGGCAAGCGCGGCAACCAAGTCAATGTCATCGATTTTGGTCTCGCAAAGAAGTTCCGCGACCCAAAGACCCACTTGCACATTCCTTACCGGGAGAACAAGAATTTGACTGGTACTGCTCGTTACACTTCTATCAACACCCACTTGGGCGTCGAACAGGCCCGCCGAGATGATCTTGAGTCCCTCGCTTACGTCCTCATGTACTTCTTGCGTGGTGCTCTGCCATGGCAGGGCCTCAAGGCTGCCACCAAGAAGCAAAAGTACGACCGCATCATGGAGAAAAAGATGACCACCCCGACCGATCTCCTTTGCCGAGGATTCCCCAATGAATTCGGAATTTTCTTGAATTATACTCGTGCCCTTCGCTTCGATGACAAGCCCGACTATTCTTACCTCCGTAAACTCTTCCGTGATCTCTTTGTCCGCGAAGGCTACCAGTACGACTATGTCTTCGACTGGAGTGTGCAACGTGGCGCCCAGGATGACGGCACCCAAGGCTCTGGCTCCAAGTCAGGAGCCCCAAGGCGCAAGGTCGTCCAGGAGGAAGATGAACACCGTGCCAGCGATCGGATGTAAGTTTTATTCTCGGGATATATCATTGTGGGTGTTGATCTTCCCTATGCTCATGCGTCTCTCTCACAAACAGGCTTCGCTCTCACACTCGTCAGGCGCAGCAGGCGACACCAGGAGCAGTTGGACAGCAGCGGGGTGTTCGTGGGCGTGAAGGAGAACTCTGGTAAACAGGCACCCGCATGATGGGTTCAACAATCTTTTTTTCGGTTGCCTGTTTGTTCGGTCTGCGCGTCCCAAGAGTACCGGGCGAAGTGGGGGGTGGGGGGTAGAATGAATTGTTTTCGCTCGGTTTAGGGGTTGTTGGATCTCGCCCTCGGCTGGTAATGGAGGCCGAGGGAGGTCATTGGTGGTCTCGCGATGATGGTGGTTATTGGTTTGGGTCTCGATGATTTATTGGGGGTTAGAACTCGTTTTCAGCGGTTGGGGCACGCCCGGTTCGAATTTTCACAGGAGCCAATTCTCCCAGTGAAGGGCATACATCAAATCAAGCAAACCGAAATCGGCCCCTCCTTTCCGTGTTCTGGTTCTCTTCTTCGACAACGTCGTCGACATTGTCGTTTGAATCATCCTCCCCTCCCTCAACGTTGTTTTGACAGTAAGCAATGAGGCGACATACTCTTGTGCTTTATTCCTTCCTACTTCACTTCTTCCCCGCGCCTTCTTCACATTCACGACAACACAAAGCACTGATGACGCATTTGAAGCAAAGTACGGCGAGGACTCCAAACACGTGTTACGACCATTGACTTGTACGACGGCTTGCTATACGACTGGCTCAGATCAATAACAAAGAAATCTTATTTAACAACGGACGCTTTTTTCTTTTCTTCACAGGCTGGGTGACCTTCTTGACTGCTGGCTTCATCCCTCTTTTCTGCGCTTCCTCCTTGTGCTATCATCCTCTATTCGAAGGCAGCGGAAGCAGCAGGCAATATTCGCTAGCTAGGTCGACCGCCTCTCCCCATCCCTTCCCTTTATCCATCACATGTACAATCAGTCCACGTCGCGCCCGTCTGTCTTCTTTCTAATATTTGGATATTATTTTTCATTGCTTGCCAAAGCCACTTCACATTTATCCATCCCCTCCATCATTTCCATTTTTTACGTGTATTCAACACGCACGTCTCGATATACTCCAATCATCAACAACACCATTCCTTTACACACAAATTCCCATTCCTCATCACTGTTCCCCAATATCTGCTGTCTGTTTCTCTTTTTTTTCTTAATTTTTCTTTGCTCTTTCCTCATCCACATCCCACACCATTCATTTTGTCCTGGTACATATTTGTCTCATGCTACGTTCCATCTCGGTTCTGTCTCGCACACACGCCTTTTGTTGTCCTTCTGTCCCCCACCTCTTCCTGGACTTTCGCACATGTGCGAATTTCCCCGTTGAGGGCGAGTGGGAGAGAAGAGGGCGTCCGGGAGAGTGCAGCGGTGATACGGAAATATGTTGGTGTCTGATGAGGTGAAGGAGGAGGAGGGTGCAAACACAAGTTGGTCTGCAGGGGCCGACTTTGTGGGGCGGATAGTAGAGTAGATGCACTGCAGTTGGCTGGCGGGTTGGCCATTTCATGGATGGGTCGTCATAAATTGGCAACTCGCCGTAGACTTGCGTTAAGTGCTATTAGTTGAATTGTAGTGTGTCTATTGCCTCGTGGTTGCGCTCAATATTGATGAAAATACATGATATTGTCTCTATTACTTGCAAATGAAATACATCTCTTGCCCTGCAATTCTTTTGGCCATAGACGAACTTGCTCCTTGTGCTTTTGCTTTCTAATCAGCTCGGAATTCTATGATGTGGCCATAATCCCGGTACTGACCTCCGAAATAACGAGTGTCCAACAGCTATAGATGAATGCATACCACTTCTTTGATTGAAATCGAAGTTCAGTCTATGTATACCCTGGACCTTTCCTAAGACGTTGCCCAGCTCCTGCTACATCGGATCCGGAAGGAAGTATACTGCGATTCAGGAAGACCGTGTACATGTACCACCACTAATACTGACATTGACAGCGTTCGATTCATGCCACCATTTGTTGACGGCTTCGTGCGGTGTCCCTCGATAACAATATCATTTTGGGGTCCGGGCCTCGTTGTGATAAATTCCCGAAGAAAAGAGAGGAGGATGGCGAAAATGGGGCCCTGCTGACTGAGTGGCACCAGGGTGCCTGTTGATTTGGCTGTCGAAGTGGGGCTCATGGGACCGTGCGCCAAGGTCATTTGTGAAGGAGGGTATTAGATCCGAACGTCCAAAAATAAGCGCCGGTCATTTGCTGCTTTTGGGCTTTGGGCTGCGTCGGTCTATTTTTAGAGCAGCGTTTTTCGGAGTGGCTGAACTTCTGGTATGCATGGACGCTTGGTACAGAAAATGTAAGACCTTTACAAGGTCAGCGTCTGTTGGATCTGTAATAGCTGTTCATGCTTCGACGTTGGGATCCGGGTATTGATGTAGAATCTAGATCGGCCAGGCGCTTCTAGCTACGCGTGTAACTGGGGTTTCTCCAATTGCGTCATACCGTACGTGCACTTATTCTCATTGTAATTATTGTGAGATACTGAGCAATGACTCTATGCTGATGAATTGGGCGAACCAGAGCTGGCCATTTGGTAGCTTTGCCCAGGCTGAGTTGTTCGTTCATTTCGGCGTCCATTTCCACAGGAACTTAATTTCCGTTAAATTCTTTAGAAATGCCCTAATACTAGAATTCGCCTGAGGTCGTGTAATCTAGTCTCCTCGAAGATAATCTATAGATTGTATGTAGCTGTATGTAAACCCGGAACTGGACATTACCCATGCCAGGCTCCAGGCTCCAGCTGCTCCGGCATTCATGCATTCATGCATCCACAGATATACAATCTTATTAGCTAATTTACGCGCAGTTGAGCAACGTATCAGTGGTAAATTTCCCAAAAATTTCCCTCGGACAACTAGCGATTCACTGATATGCCGTATATATTACTAGAGGTATGGCGATGATTGCCAGTAAAGAGTGAATGAATGATAGTAATCCTTTAACCCAAACTGAGTCAGATAATCAAGAGAAAATTACTTGCTTCTCTCGGAAAAGAAAATATATTCCTTGCCCAAAAATTCGGGTGCCCAGTAGGACAAAGGTGCGAGACGGCAGACTTTGCCTTGCGAAAGATTCACTTACAAAATGCTCTTGAGTTTTGTAAACAATATGTATATATATATATTAGTGCGGTTCAACTCATAGTGGTTTACCGTCCATCATAGATATTAGGTAGTAGTACCGAGATGGCGACTCTAAGGACGAGAATTTAAATAATGAAATTCACCTTTGGTCCTTCTGGAGTCCATATAGACAGAAATTGGGTTGAGATTGACTGAATCATTCCAATATATATTCCTATTCATCCAGGCGACAGAACATGAATTTCCAGTTATCCGTATACAGCGTCTTTCAGTGAAGATGAGTGTGCGAGGAAAGAAGCCGATCGTGATTTTGATGGCAACATACAGCCACGTAGGACCAAACAAAGGTGTGGGCATTGCCAAACAAATCTTCCACGTCCGCAACAGCCCCTTAGCACTCTCGAAGACGTTACACGACCTGCACTCTCTCTTCAAAAATGGCCTCTTTCGCCATGGTCTTTCCCTCCAAGAAGGAGGACGAAAGCGGCCTGAGCTCTTACTATAACAACAAAACCACCATAATCCAAGAGGCTCGCGTATTCAATGAATCTCCCATTAGCCCAAGGAAGTGCAGGGCGCTCCTGACGCGGATTGTCTATCTTCTCTATGTTGGTGAGACGTTCGGAACGCAAGAGGCAACGACGCTGTTCTTTGGCACCACCAAACTGTTCCAACACAAGGATGTGTGTACGCCCAGTCGTAACGAAGTTATAAATGACTTACAACTTCTGTAGAGCGCCTTGCGGCAAGCAGTATACCTCGCGATCAAGGAACTTTCGACGACAGCGGAGGATGTTATCATGGTTACAAGCAGTATTATGAGGGACATGCAATCCAACACAGAAGTCATCTACCGGCCTAATGCGATTCGTGCGCTCTGCAAAATCATCGATGTACGTCATATATGTGCTTTGCTCAATAACGCGTAAGGACCGCAACGCTAATGTCTGGACATAGCCATCCATGGTTCAAGGTGCTGAGCGTATATTTAAAGCTGCCATTGTAGACCGAAACCCATCCATTGCATCCGCCGCCCTCGTCTCTGCATACCATCTCTTCCCCGCCGCCAAAGATGTCGTTAGACGATGGGTGAACGAAGTACAAGAAGCCGTTAACGCTAAGCCCTCTTCCTCATTCTTTGGAGGCAGCTCGAGTGGAGGATATCTCGGCTTCGGCGGGGGCTCAAGTCAACCTTCAGGGCCTCAGGCACTTCCATCGACCAGCTACATCACACAATACCATGGTTTGGGTTTGCTGTATCTTATTCGCCAACAGGACAGGATGGCGATCACCAAAATGATCCAACAACTTGGTGGAGGAAAGTCGGGTGCTGGAACGACCTTGAAGAACCCAATGGCGCTTTGCATGTTGATTCGATATGCTGCTAAGGTTATGGAGGAAGATCCCAAGTATGCATCGCTTTTTGTTCTATTTGAGTGATTCGTACTTATCCACCCGTAGCGTTCAACGACATATGATCGAACTTCTGGAAGGCTGGCTGCGTCATAAGAGCGACATGGTTAACTTCGAGGCCGCTCGTGCAATATGCGAGATGAAGAATGTTTCTCCCGCTCAATTGACCAAACCCATTGCTGGTAAGTTACATCTCAGCCTTCATTTATCGTGCAGCGTTTAATAAATGCTGTCGCCGCATTTAGTTCTCCAGGTCTTCTTGACAACCCCCAAACCTGTTCTCAAATTCGCTGCTGCTCGTACATTGGCCGCTCTCGCTTTGACACATCCTACCGGCGTCGCCACCTGCAACATCGATCTCGAAACACTCATCGCGGATCCTAATCGCAGTGTTGCCACCTACGCCATCACGACCTTGCTCAAGGTACGTTCTTGTACAATGAAGAAAGTTGAAATGCTAACAAATGTCTACAGACTGGTAATGAAGCATCCGTTGATCGTCTGATTAAACAAATTACTGGCTTCATGTCTGAGATCAGCGACGAATTCAAGGTTATCATTGTCGACGCCATCCGCTCGCTCTGCCTCAAATTCCCAGCTAAGCATGCATCTATGCTGACTTTCCTGTCCAGCGTCCTCAGAGACGAGGGTGGATACGAGTTCAAGCGCGCCGTTGTGGAAGCGATGTTCGACATGATCAAGTTCATCCCTGAATCGAAGGAGCAGGCCCTCTCGCATCTTTGCGAATTCATCGAAGACTGCGAGTTCACGAAACTTTCCGTGCGCATTCTGCATCTCCTCGGTGTTGAGGGCCCCCATTCGCCACAGCCCGCGAAATACATCCGCTTCATTTACAATCGCGTCGTTTTGGAGAACGCTACTGTGCGAGCTGCGGCGGTCACTAGCTTGGCCAAGTTTGGTGTAAACTCTGCGGAACCTACGCTCAAGAAGAGCATTACGGTCCTTCTCAACAGGTAGGTGTTCTGATAGCGCTTGCGTAGTTTTTCTGTCGCTGATTCGATGTTCTGATTAGATGTCTGGACGATGTTGATGATGAAGTTCGTGATCGAGCTGCGTTGTACCTGAAGGTGTTCAAGGTGCAATCACTGGCGGACACCTATGTCAAAGAAGGTTAGTTATTCGCGTGTCTTTCTCTTTTCCTTCATAACCAGCTTCTGATGTCGTCATAACCAGAGTCTGTCTTCTCGCTTGCGGCATTAGAGTCGAAGCTGGTGGCATATGTCAAGGACCCGGCGGCGGCTGAGCAGCCCTTTGACGTCTCGTCAGTGCCAAAGATCAGTCGTGCACAAGCGGCGGCGGAAGCTGCGCGTAAGTGTCTGAATAATTCTAGAATGCGATTCCGTCCATGTTGACGGTGTCTTTACAGGCCCGAGTACGCTCGATACCATTGGGGCTCCCTTATCGAAGAAAGCAGCCGACGCACCTGCTGCCCCATCAGCGGCGGAGAAGCAGTCAGAGTATGCGCAACAGCTTTCCGAAATCCCAGAGTTCGCTCCGTATGGTCCTGTCATCAACAGCAGCGCGACGCCTTCGCAACTCACCGAGAGCGAGACGGAGTACCAGGTCAATTGCGTCAAGCATATATTCAAGGAGCATATTGTATTCCAGGTCTGTTTACGTTACTTTTCTTTTTCGTCGAGAACGAGTTTACTAAGGAAGCCATATTTGTCTGACTTTAGTTCAACATCTCGAATACTATTCCAGATACTGTGCTGGAGCAGGTATCAGTCATTATGGCACCGCAGTCAGAGGACAGCGGCCTTGTGGAGGATTTCATCCTCAACTTGCCTTCGCTGACCGCTGCGAACTCGCCGGGAATCGTATATGTGTCCTTCACGCGCGAGAACCCCGAACTATATGCTATCGCCTCTTTCCAATGCACGCTCAAGTTCACAAGCAAAGAGCTGGATCCATCGACGGGTGTTCCAGAAGAAGAGGGTTACGAGGACGAGTACCAGGTGGAGGAGGTCGAGCTCAGCGCTGGTGGCGACTACATCGTGCCCAGCTACGCCTCATTCAATGCAGAATGGGATCGATTGCGGTCGGGGCCTAGCGCGACGGAGACGTTTGCTTTGTCGGCTATGGAAAGTCTCAAGGGTATGTGGCGTATTTCCGCTTTCACCGCCAGTGTTATTAATGTGTTATTCATCCTTTTTCGCAGCTGCATGTGACTCTATTATCGAGGTGCTGAACATGGAACCGCTCGGTGGATCTGAGGTGCCGCAGTCGACGACGCTGCACACGCTGCAGCTGTCGGGCCTAGTGACTGGCGGCGGGGGCAAGGTGCTCGTGCGCTGTCGGATGACGTTCGCGCGGGACGAGGGCGTGACGCTGGAGCTGAATGTGCGGGCTGAGAAGCAGGAGGTGTGCGACCTTGTGCTGGCGGCGGTCGGCGGCTAAAAGGTGTTGGTGACGTTGGTACCCGTAGAACGAACTATCTGTATTTGCGCTTCGTGTGTAAGTTTGAATACCATTTTGTGAGGATTTCTCGCGGGTGTGAGGGGTGCTTCACGAGGAATTTGAATTTGCAAATGAAATGCGGGGAAGGGAGAGGGGTATCTGCAGCCGGTTGTGGAGGAGAGCCGCGTCCGGTTATTGGATGACCAGACTCGGATTACCGAGCGCCACCAATCGTATGATAGATAACCTTTGCTCAGAGCGCTCTTTGCTTCACCTCCCCATGTCGCCCGTCACTCCCTCTCTGCCCTCCGCCAAGGTCATCCACGTCGACACCCGCGGCGCAGTCATTCTCGAAGAGGAGTCCCCAGAGGTGCATTCCATCTCGCACGTCGTGCCCCACAGCTGCTAATCCTAATCCCCGCCCCAGACAAGAGACAGCCGCGGCATCTACCTGCCCAACTACATCGAGCCCGTCTCACATATCGCCGTCGACGTGTGTGCTCTGCTCTTCTCGTCGTGCGCCCCCTCATGCTCACGCGTTCCCGTGCTAGATCGGCGGCTCGCTAGCCAAGGTCGTCTACTTTACGCGCTCGCCCGAGCCGCCCTCGTCGCCCTCTATCATTGCCACCCGTGGTTCCAACAGCAGCAACAGCAGCCTGTCAACGCCGCGGTCTGTCTCACCCTCCGATGACGTCTCCAGCGGCGTGCCCGCCTCCAACGGAGTATCAAACAACAAGCAGAACGGCGCCCTCACGCCTCTCGTGCTCGAGCAGCCTCACGCAATTGCACCTTCGGCGCTCGCCAACGGATTACTCCACGACTCGTTGCTGCGGCGAACGGCGGCAGCGGCAGCGGTGCAGCACTTCCCCGGCGGCTCGCTCAACTTTGAGCGCTTCGAGACGGATGACATAGACGCGTGCGTTTCGTTCATTCAGGAGCTCATCGAACGCTCGGCCCAGGTGAACGGCGTACCGCTCGCGAACATGCGGCGCGGTGTGAAGATCATGGCGACCGGCGGTGGTGCGCACAGGTTCTACGAGCTGTTCAAAGACACGCTGCACGTCGAGGTGCGCCGGGAGGACGAGATGGAATGCCTCATCGAAGGCCTCAAGTTCATCACGCTCATCCCGGACGAGGTCTACTATTTCTCAGATGAGCTCATCCAAAGCGTATCCCACCCGAATGCTACACCGTCCATCCCCGCCGTGCCTCTCCCTGATTCCGCTTCCGAAACTTTACCCTCGCCTCTCCCTGATTCCACTTCCGAACTTGTACCCTCACCTTTCCCCACAGTATTGAGTCCTACGCCTCAAATTCTCGGATCGTCCGTGCCGACGCCGGTACTGGAAAGACCGAGTCCTGATCCGCCAAAGTATGGGGTGACGTTCATGAGCAATCCAACACCGCAGCTGCCTTGTTTACTTGTCAACATCGGATCTGGCGTGTCGATTATCAAGGTGAACGAGGATGGTACGTTTGAGCGTGTTTCGGGTACGAGTTTGGGCGGAGGTACGCTATGGGGCTTGCTGAGTCTGCTGACACCTGCGACGACATTTGATGGTGCGTGTGCTTGAATTTTTCTTGTGGAGTATGGACTGATTTTTTTTTTTGCTCTTGGTAGAAATGTTGGCATTTTCGGAGCGAGGGGACAACTCGACGGTGGACATGCTCGTTGGGGATATCTACGGTCAGGATTACAGCAAGCTCGGACTCAAGTCAACCATGATCGCAAGTACGTTCGGCAAGGTGTTCAAAAAGGGTGGCGAGAAGGGCACATTTTCAGCAGAGGACATCAGCAAGTCACTGCTATACGCCATGTCGAATAATATCGGTCAGATTGCGTGAGTAGTATTGTTTTCACTTGCGGAGGTGATTTAATGCTATCTGTACGGGATAGATATATGAATGCGGAAAAGTATAATTTGGATAGAATCTATTTCGGAGGGTGCTTTATTCGAGGTGCGTTCATTGCCATATGTCGATCGCCTTGCCCACCGATGCTGACTTTCGTGACTTGTCTCTTTCTAGGGCACGCAGCGACTATCGCTACTCTGTCGTACGCCATCCGGTTCTGGAGTAAAGGGACGAAGCGCGCACTATTCCTGCGGCACGAAGGATTTTTGTCAGTATCTTATTCCTTCTAGGTCTTGAACTTGGCTGATTTTTTTGGTTTTCTTTTCTCAGAGGATCGATAGGTGCATGGATCCGGAATATCGACTCTGCAACCGACGTGCTGGACGGCGCCTCCCATCCCGATTCTAATGCAGCTAGTCTGTCTCTTCGTGCCCACCATCCTTAATGTCGACAGTTGGTTATATGCTATCATCACTACTATTGATGAGTGGTCCATCACTGATTTATGTTGCCTTGCACATCCTTTATATCCCTTTCACTATTCTACCCACTTCATGTCCTATCCTATTCCCTTTTTATTTTTCGGTTTATTTATTTTTCGTTTCATCGTCCACGGATACTCCATGACTAGATCATTGTACTATATTTATGCAGCATGGCTCCCCCAGTTATTAAAAAGATGGTTGATACCCGTACACCTATTTCATAGACTCTAGAATGCGCCGTTGAAATTTCCCAATCATTCCCTCAAATTGAAATACCAAAAAAGAAAGACAGGCGGAAAGGTACTCTATAGACCTTAGACAATATCCTTCTACCTTCTGTTCTTTGTCCTCTTCGCACCATTGATCAGCGCTCCGGCCTCCGTGATCATCTTCACAAGCTCGCCGCTCTTCTTTAGCTCTTTGACTTCGTCTAGAGAGCCGATGGGCGTCCCGCCGATGATGAGCAGCGGTAGCTCTGGGAACCCAGTGAGGCGCTTGAGCATGGGTGCTAGTATTTCAGCGTCTTCTCGGACGTCGACGTTGATTATCGTCGGCGAAGGGAGAAGGTATAGGTTCGCCAGGATGCCTTTGAACTCGCGTGAGATGGGGGAATGGAGCTAATCATGTAAGTTAATATTCCAGGAGAGTGTAACGCTAACGATGCTGCATGTTTACCTTGGAATAGAGAAAAACAGGATTCCGAGCCCATACATCGCGCACCATCGCATGCAGCTCGTCCGCGACGCGCGCCTCCCCCATGCGCGCGATATCGAGCTGGAAGTCGAGCACGAGTTGCGGGTCGATGGTCTGGGAGGGGTCCACGCTCGGGGGCAGGACGTTGCTGGAGAGACTGGCGAGGAAGGAGGTCACCGCGGCGAGCTCTTGGGTTTGGGTAAGGCGCAGGGAACTTGGAGGGGGGAAAGTGCTCTGGGTGTGCTTGCGGTGCTGGTGGGTGGGGCGAGCGGTAGCGCGGTAGTGCGCGTTGGTGTCCACGTCGAGCGCACCTGTGTCTGAGGCGGCTTCCCCAGTGACGCGCACCGAAGATAGGCTGTTGGTACGAACGACCAAGCGTGCAGAGAGGGGTGTCTTGAACAGCACCGTGCTCCGCGCGACGAAGACGAAGATGCTGAACGCCGCGAGGAGCGCGAGCGCTAGCAAGGCCGATGCGACGCGCTGCTGCTGCTTTTCCTTCATACTCTTCAGACCCATAACGTCGTGGATGCAACCTGGAGGTGACCAAGATGCAGCCTCTTGCCTCTAAGTACTCTAAAGGCAAAGAAGACGAAGATGCCACATCAGCGCGCTTCTCTTCATCGGTGACAGCGACGGCGGCGGCGAAGAGCGACAGACTGCTGCCAGTGCTATTGTTGACACGGCTGAGCGCTAGCGACATGCTGAATGTGGGGAGAATCCAGCAAGGTACAGGGAAGCTTGAATAATCCTCGGAGCCTGGGGAGCCAGCTATAAGAGACCGAGCTCGAATTATAAGGATAGGCCGACACTGTCGCGTTACTAGTAGGAATGTATGCAGGCGTTGTGGAGGTGACAATTGGAGAGGACGTCAGGGCCTTCGTTGAAATTATCTCTCGCGCCTGGCTGATTGGATGGACCACCGATGCCGATATAAAGCAGATCGATATGATCGACGATGCCACTCACGGCGGGCAATCAACTGTCAAATCAGTCGGCCGGTTGTCCTGTCAAGTCATGAAAAGGTTACCTGTCAAATATATTTTTGGTCACAGTAGCTCATGTCACGCTCTGACTACAACCCTCCACAGCAGCCCAATTTATCTATGTCAAAGTACTCAAAATTGCTTCATATTTGGATAGATTTAAAGAGGATCCATGCAAGAGAAATTATCTCTTGCACGACAGTATTTATGCCGGTAGAGCGCAAATATATAGTAACTGTCATAGAGATTGAAGTTTCTGCCGAAAGTAAACATTCAGTCGAACTTCGCGCGCATCCAGCCTTTGTTAATGTGTACGCAACAGAAGTGTTCACATTTAGATTTTAATTTTTGACATTTTGCATTGGATCAGAATTCAGTGATTGAAGCTTTGAAGCAACTTTGAAGATGAAATTGTAGTCGGATCGTGACATGAGCTACTGTGACCAAAAATATATTTGACAGGTAACCTTTTCATGACTTGACAGGACAACCGGCCGGCCGATTTGACAGTTGATTGCCCGCCGTGACTGATCGACATACATTACCCAGCGCCTAATTTAGGCAATGCGCCTTCAAGTTTTTGCCCCCGCCATGGGGACTCTGCGATTGCAGTTATCAATGACGCCGTGTCTCATGGTTGTCTTTGTTTGCGCTGGGCGATGACGGAGCTAGCTCGATGCTTGCATACAATTCAGTTGATGGGTCTATCCGTTCCGTTTCGCTATGTACTACTAAGTCAATAGATTAGACACGTTTCGTGAATCAGATATGGGTCTAGATAAGCTTGGAAAGGCTGTCTTGGTTTGGCAGGGCCTGGGTTCGGGTGTATACGGTTGTGGCTGACGATCGGGGCGTTCTATGGTGGTGCGTTGTGTTAGGTGCGCCACGATTAGACGCGCGCTAATACGCTGGGTCTTGATAGCGATGTGGTATTGCCTGACGAGGGTATTAGGGATGGTACTTGGACTGATGCTCCGCTACATGCACATCGTGTGGTTTGGAACTGCCAGTTGCGGGCGTTGCAGGTATCGACGTAGTGGGATATGTTTTTGGCCATATTTAGCGCTCACTGGCACCTGATTTGCGTCTGATCTTATCTAAATTACTGATCGAGCTTTTGATGGAAAAGGAATTTAAGGGTCAAGTTAATTATAATCACCGGGACTTTATGGCAAATCCAGAACACGCCTTTGTCGACGGTTCGCAAGGTTCAGAGTGCGGGGTAGAGGTGAGCTAAATGGTATCTAGAGCCCATATGTTAGTCTAAGTGAGCTGATTAGCTGGCTAGCTTGAAGATGGAGTTCCGTGCGCATGACATAGCCCAGTTGCTATGATCTGATTATGCATTCCCTCCGTCTGTTCCGGCGGTCAAAGACCATAAGGGTCTGAAAAGATATAGTAGCCGCTAAGCAATTTGCCGTTTTTATCATAAGCCCAGACATGGAAGAAAGGAAACATTGATGGGTGGGTGGCATGAGCATTGTCTTTTATCCGCTGCTGAGAGCCCACGGTATTGGGATCAATTATTACAGAGACTAGGATTATAACTGGCTGGTTGCGCAACGACACGCCGTCCCTGCTAAAATACCCGTACCGATTGTGCTAAATATGGAGTGACATCCGAAAGTGATTGAGATTTTGGACACGGGTGGCTGGCACACATACGGTCGGAAACAAGGAGGCTTTCAAATTATCCGAGGGGAGGCAACGGTATGAGTAATCCAGTGAATAGGAAGAAGAGAAGGTTCACGGCGTGTTCGAAAGGCATTTGGTATTCAAGCGTGGTTGGGTGCGGTGATTCTAGCTCTGCGAGAAAGCACCCGCTTTCGGACGATAATGTGATCAGATATGACATGATTTGAAGGAGGCAAAGTACAAGCTGCACGACTTTAGTGGACAGGCACTATTTTGGGGAGTGGTGAAGTATGATTTATAGGAACATTCATCTTGCGGAGAGGTGCCGGGTGGTCCTCAGCTGATTATGGCGACGGGGGAGGGGAAGTTAATTGAAAAAGTTGGTATATGGTGCCTATGGATGTAGTGTATGCTAGCTATCTAGCTCTGGGTGTGGATGAGCAGTGGATGGGAGGATATTTGGTGGTAGAGAGTCCGGAGATATGCAGGATGAGACAATATGCAGACGTGGGAAGATTGGTTAAATGGAATGTCAACCGATCAGTCATATGTAAGTTTGTAATAATCATAATCAGTCTGCTTTCGCCTTTCTTTCTTTCTTCCTCCTCCTCCAGACAATCCGCCAAAATGTCCCCTCCCTTCGACGCATGGGCTGCTGATCCTCCAGCCCCTCCTCCGTCCCAGCAGAACAAGAAGCCCAGGCATCGCCACTCCCCCCTCCAGCTCGCCGCCCTCAACGAGCTCTTTGACCAGAACGAGCACCCTCCCCTTGAGCAGCGCACTGCTCTTGCAGATCAGCTCGGCATGTATGTGCTCCTCTCCATTTTTCTTTGTCTCTACCTCATAGTATCATCAAAAGGGAGACAAAGACTGTTAATGCCTGGTTCCAAAATAAACGGGCGTCCTCAAAGAAACGGGTCCGTAGTGGCCCTGCCCTTCTCTGCGAGCCGGCCCCACCTACAAATACTCCACCTGCTTTGCGGGCCTCTCCTCCTCCTCGTACCCACGACTACCACCGCCACCATCAGGACATCGACGAATTTCCCGACGACGAATATTCGTCCTTAGACACCCAGCACTCACGCTCTGCATCGGTCACCCCGTCGGACTATCAGAACTACAGCTCAAACTTCCCAGACATATCTCTCTACTACGCAGAATCCGATAACATGCCTCGTCGCATGCGCATGCGTCCCTCCTCTGAGCAGACTGACGAGCTGAAAAAATTATACAACATTAATCCCCACCCGACTACAGAGCAGAGACAAGCCCTCTCTGCCAATATCGGAATGTACGCTATTTTTACTTTTTTTGCATATCTTTTGATCTTTTGTCACCTTCCTTTTTTATACATTTGTCTCCGAGGAGCAAAACATTCAAAAGCCAATGTCTGACCTCATTCCGTTTTTGTATTCCAGGCGTTATCAAAGCATCACCAACTGGTTCCAAAACCAGCGGAGCCTCGCGAAAAAGAGAAAGGAAGACGATATTGAGCCAAGTCTTGCTATGGCTGCTCCCAAAGCCGAGTATCCCCACGACGCACGGCAGTACTCGGCATTCCCGCCTCCTTCTCATCCGCATCCGTCTTTGGGCTTTCCCCCACCGACGAGCCATCCATCCCTCGTCCATGCATCCCTTTTGCGCCGGTCTCGCAGTATCTCACCTGCCATGGAAGATCGTTCCCCGCGGAGATCATCCTCTCACCGGAGTATTACCCCATATGGAAGCAATATGTCTGCCAATTTCTCTCGCCCACGACGCTCGCGCCCTGAGCCATATCAGCTCGACGCTCTGAAAGAGCTCTTCGCAAAAACTTCTACGCCGACAATTGAAGAACGCTCGGCACTCGCACTGGAAGTCGGAATGTACGTGATGATCAACTGATCTGTCTTGTCGTGACATTCCACTAACCCCGGTCATGTTTTTCTTTTTTTGCTCTGGCTTTCTTTCTTTTCACAGGGATGTCGGAAAGGTGACGAACTGGTTCCGCAATCTGCGGCAGATGGCTCGCAAGCGCGCGAAGAAATCTGGCAGCGGGGATGACGAGGACGATGACAGTTTCCTTTCACGGGATGCGTACTCGGCGTCTGTGTCTCGCTTTGGCACACCCTCGTTCGGATCATCGTCTTCCTCGATGAACGACGACTCGATGGACATGGATGCGGACGACTACGATATCGACAACGGCAGCGAGGACGAGTTCCAGGAGGCGGTGACGCCCTCACCTGGGACATCCCCTTCGCCTGTATCGACGACTGCAGTTGAAAGCCCTCCGAACAACGGATACGACGGCCGCTTCGAGAGACTCGACTTACCGTACCCAGTCGATATGGGCAAGGTCTCGGAAAAGCAATTCAGCGGAATCCGGATCGAAGACGCCCTACTGCTCCTTAGCTTCCACCACCACATTGTGCACTAGTGGGGTTACTAAAAAGTATTTCCTAGCCATCTCATTGTGAGTTTGCCGCTATTCTATCTTGGTCGTTGGAAAACTTGCTGATGATTTGCTCGACTGATTGTAGAATGCTCTCTATCTATTTATCCACCTATATATAAATCTACCTACTTCCAAAACACGTCAAAAAAAAAGAGAAAAGAGAAAAATGCATTTGTAGGATAACTTGCGACAACCTAGTTCCGGCGAAACGACGTCTTCGACAGAATTGTAACAACCCCCGTTCGTGCTCTCTTCCTTTTGCCCTTTGTCTTCCTACTCGAAATTTGCACTGTGATGATGATTTAAAACCATGTATCTGCGACCTTTTTGTTTGTATCCCCCCCACCCCCTACTCTACTCGGATCTTGTTGTTGATGTAGCCCCTACCTATCTACCTATGTGCGCGATCACGATTCCTTCTTGTTCTGGCTTTCTCTATCTATATTATCACTTCACATCTTTTACATACATCTGCCTTTCGCCTCCACTATCACCGATGATCGATTGATTGTCCTCTTTCTTCTATCTCACATTATCTTTCAGACCTTCACGAACTTTATTACATTGCGTTGCTTGCTTGCTTTTATGCTCATGATATTTTGTTTGTTCGTTTGTTCTTTAACAAACCCATCCTACCTTCCTACCTTTGATGCGCTTTAAGAACGTTTTCTTCCTCCCTTTATCCCTTCGTATAGCAGTAGATAATTGTAGAGACCTAAAGACAAAGAAGAAGTGTGAAGAAGAATAAAAGTAATGTTTTCTTAGACTCCATTCGGGTTGCTTCGTGAGTTGCTTCTTGTCCACCACGCGCCGTATACTACTCTACTTCACAAATAGTCCAGACCCACGTCAAAACTACATCACCAATCTATATGATATCAGGTATGATCCTACAGCAGGTCCTCCCATATCCGACGTCATTTATGCATCGCAACAACTTGAGGCGAGGCTTCGAACTTCCCAGCTGACCGTTCTTAAAGTCACTATAATACCATCGTGATTAATGGGCAGGCATTGACAGATCGACGGTCGGAAGCCTGCCCCCTTGTTGGAACTTGGGACGTTCTTCAGACAGGGGGCTAGCTCGACTGTCGGCATACGTGCGAAATTGAATCCGGGGCAGGAGACAGCGGTGGCACGCAACGCGTAAATGAAGGGGCGAATGGAACGCGAAGGACTTCGAGGTTTTTGACTTGAGAAGGCGGCCATTTGTTGCCATTTGCTTTAAATTCTGTCAATATTAATGCCAGTGGGAGCTTGACGAAGGCTTGAAATAGAGGCCTTGGCTGTTGTTCTGCGTAGTATTAATGTACGCTTGAATGTTGACTGCCATGGAATTGATATGGACTTTGTATTGAATTCATGAATTACAAGTGGACTTCATGCTAAATCAGTACTAGATGGAGGAGCTGGAAGGTAACTGCCAATCATCATGATCGCTCGTTATCATAATCTCTGTAACGGCCCTAAGGAGTCGAGGACCGATTCAAAGCGCGCATGCCCACTAGATCATGATACCGTCGCAGCTCAGAACCTCGCGAAGTCGAAGGTCCCCTGCTCAGCAGACGTCTCCAATCACGCACGCGCGTGCGTACCTGGACTGGCACCAGCGCCTCGTCGCGTCCAGATTCCATCCGTGCAACTGTGCGGTCAATGCGCGTCGATGAAACAACTTTATGTATGATGATTGGCGTGCGCAGGTACGGAGGGATTAAGCCAGGCGCTCTCAGCTGATTGGGGCGGTTGAAACGCTAAACTAAACGTTACCAGCGCCTGCTTACGTGCGGTTTGGGTTGTAGATCATGACTCTGGGAAGACGAAGGCTTTTGTGTTTTGATTGGTGTGTGGGAGGCAAGGCGACGTAAATTCATTGGTGGGGATTTGTGGGATAAGGTGAACTTGCTCACGCGCGCTGCGACGATCCTCCTAATTTAGGCGCTCGTCCGGGTCCCGTGGTGGCTTTTACTCCTTTACTTATCCTGCACCACCATGAACAATCTCATGGAAATCGACTATATTGTCGATAAACTCTCACTGACGTTGCCCGCCCGTTAGATACTTCGAAAGGGGTTGCGTTGGTTATCAAACGATCATAGATACTCTGGGTTACTCCCACTAATTATGCCGTACATTTCTTCCCAATCAGAGTTGAGAAGATGAAATTTGGCTAGGAAGCGACATTTAAGTATGAAAATACCCTTGAAGAATATGAGAGTGTAGTTGGATGAATTAATTTTCAAGAAACATGAAGGAATGTGAAGATGGAAAGAGTGTGGCGCACATATCCAGATTCATACAATAATAATGATATCATTCACGTAACGCGTGAAGAAATGATGCGGTCGCATAACATAGGCAACGGATTAACATATGGGGTTCACTGATTTCTAACAGGAATCTACCATCATAAATGAATTAAAATTCTAGGTTACATCTATCTATCCAGAGCATAAAAAAGTGTCCATTTGTTAATATACAGCCGTCCAGAACAAGTTTCAAAAGTGGGGAAGAGAATGCCTCATACACATGCACGTATACGAAGCGATCATAGAATTCGAAACGAAGAAGAGATCTCTATGAAGCATCACCTTCATGATCATCGCTCCTCTATCAGAATACTCGATATCCCCTTGGCCGTGAGTAAAAGCAAAGAATGGTGACTGCAACAGTGGCGAAGGTGAAGGGCACAGAAAGGCATGCCAATGCCAACGAAATAAGGAAGCGGAACAGTGATTTCCATAAAGCGACCATATCTTTGCTTTTGTAGAGGCCGTTCGAAGCACTTGGCCAGTGAAGGAGATAGGAAGGTGGGATTAAGTGGGAACCATACGCGTTGAATTCATGTGTGTAATCGACCATGAGCCCCATTTCCCTCACTGCGCGGTATATTGTAATTTGGGCTTGCCAATTACGCTCCTCTTGAGATGCATCCTGCGGGGCTGGAACCTCGGGTTGCAATGGAAGTATTTGGACAAGGTCGCGTTGCGGATTGAATTGACGTCGGATGAGGCGGTTGGGAGAGCGTATTACATCGTCCGGCCTGCGTCGCGGTTCGCAGGCATAGCCTCCAAGCATGGACGCTGCGATGTTCCAAATAACGGAGTCGGTGGAAGGCTCTGCCCGAGACCCCGAGGGACCTGGCTCGTCAACTCCACGGGGGTTGAGACGCAGAGCGGCCTCGCGTGATAAATAGCATTCAAGCCAATGGCTGGCATCTACGAATTGTTTGGGATTAAGAACGCCTGGGCCAGACGTCGACTTTTCTTGAAAGGTCGAAAAGCTTTGCTTCGCACGTCCAATGGAATTTCGAGAACCAGCGCGATGACTGGCGTCGACGGGTTCTACGCATGCACACGCTCCACTGAACTGTTCCCATTGCCATATGTCAGGGCCGTATATGTCGAGGTTGTATGAGATGCAGTCCGCGCAGAGCAGGTCGCGTAATGATTGCTCGTATGACATCAGCGCGAGCGTCGATCGTTTGATAAGCTGAGCAGTGATGGTGGGGAGTAGGCATTCTCGGATGAGCAGGAGGATCTCTGTGGGCAGCGCGCTCTTGACAGAGACTCGTTGAGTGTGCGCGTTTCGAATCACATAGTCCATCGTATCGACCTCTGGCGAGATATGTGCGAGCGAGGTGTGCAAAAGGGTCGATTTCGACACGTAGATCGAGTGAGGCGGAGACATGTCGATAGTCGAGGTGGTCGATGAAAAACCTGGGCTGTAGATCAGCTTGAATGTTCTTTGACGGTATAAAACATGCCGGACATAACGGAAACATACCTCAGATACTCCGAGCGGACCTAGGAAGGTAAGCAGGGTAGGAGAAGAGAGCGAACAACTCGGGATTGACGTGACGTGCAGTTCCAGCGGGTGGAGGCAAGGATGTTATTCAACTCCTCCCAAGCTCGCCGCAAGATATAGGTAGATCCTGGCGGGCGGGCTCATCCTTTTGTTGCGAAGAACAGGAAATGAACAGTCGAGAAATAGAAGGCTCGCAGGCGCCAGATTGGGATATCTCCAGGGAAGTCATGGCACACGTCAAGAAGAGCTCGTCCACCGCCTCCTATGCTTCTAATGACCGCAGGAACAAGGAAAACTTCACTTTCGACATCAGCCTCTAAGCCCCGTCTGACCTTGTGGCTGCGCCTGCCCGCATCCATGTGCCGGCACGAACCCCATCTCGTGAGTCATAACTCGGTATGCACCCTAACCTTGTATTCTAATCCTATCTTCTGAATGTTCGAAGTTGACAGGATCCAGCCATCGCAGGCTTGCCCTTCAAGAGACATGATGAGAGACGACTTGGGACCGGCGACGCTAGCGACTCGGATCTCCTACGCGGCGCGCGCTCGTTTGATCCGGTTCAATTTTCAGAGTCAGCGCCAAGTCATAAATAAAGACGAGATGCCTCGCTGCATTACATTTTCAATCTCTTTCAAACTCTTGAAGCTTGGGATCGATCGAAACTAGCCTTAAAGCTAGAAAGATACCCAAGGACATGCTTCTGCCTTTTTTAGATCTTCTCCACGATGCTGCGTGCACACGAATTGACAAACCTCCGAAATGATAATTGACATCCGTGCGCCTGCTGCAGGTTGACCCGCAGAGGAACTGCCTGCATCCTGGATCTGGAAGCCTTTGGTAGAAAAATCCTATAAGATAGAGCACACATGAAGCCGAATTGGCACATTGATGGGATACAATCGTTAGCCTACTCCTCCTCATCTCCGCCAATCTTCCAAGATTCGACGGTCCTCATGCCTTTATCAAACTTTGTGAGTAAGTCTTCGCATTGTGCTACATTGTTAGTCGTAATAGGATAGGCATCGTATTGGCCAAGTCGTGGTGCTGAGGATTTCCCTCGTATTGACGAATCCTCTTTACTCCACGCAACGATCCTATCGCACCCCAATTATTGCATCAGTCGATGTGAGAGGTAGTGGGACTCACTGTTCACGAATTTTTTTGCGCTTAATAGTGAAATGGGATGCAATGACGTCCTGAATGGTCAAGGTTTCATAGATCAGTCATTTTGAAAGCATCCACAGAACGTTAAGATGCAAGTACGTACCCGCCAGATTCCCTCACGATGTTTATCTTGCAGCCAATCAACAATTGCCCACTTCACCGTTTGCAGCGAAATGTTACGATTATATGCGATACTGACAGGAGATTTCATATTAGCTTGACCATGTCCGGGCCTAAAGTGAGCAAAGTGTCATGATTTAACGCAATTCGGGTCCACTGAACTCTAGACGTACTCATTGAAATATGGCGCATCAATGAGGATCATGCTCTGTATGCTTACGAGCACCTGCAAGAGGGTAGACTTTGGCGACCATTGCTCTTCTGGCCTAAAAGCGTGGCGTACAGCAGACATATCAGAACAGAATATGCAAACAATTTCAAGGCAACGCACCGACCAGGCCAGGTTCCGAGGAGCGACAAGCAGACCTTTCCGTTATTGTATAAATTCGGGTTGAATCTGACCTGACCATTGCCAGTTGTTCTAAGGTGCATCAAAGGCGGAGAGTGCGGATATTCAAGTGGGATAAAGCAGTCGAATTCGAACAATCCTCCGGCGTAAGGCGTACCCTCAGGTCCTGCAATCATGATTTTTCTGGCTCATAAATCGTCAACAAAAAAGCAGCGTAAGACAAGCAGCAATGACTAACATGGCATCGTTTCTGACTTCGTCGACGCGAACCCATACTCCAGGAGGCAGACTCGTCGCCGTCACGGCTAGTTCTTTCAAAAGATGAAGGCGATTTTTAGGTTCGCGAGTCGAGGTCTGCGTTTGGGTTAATTGTGGAGCATAGTTGTAATTGGCGTAATGCAGTCCTCCTGTAGCCGTAGGGGCATCCTCCGCCAGTGATACGTGCTTGAAGCCCAGTTTTTCGCAGGCTTCCTCGTAGAGTTTGTCGACGCTAACGGTAAGATCACGGCCCTTGCCTTGACTCGTGCGACGGGTATGAGTTGTAGTATCAGTCTGATCCCCCCGATTATCGCGGTCCATGGTAGAAGAAGGTCGACCAAGGACGGTAATGACCCTTTCTAAATCATCTCGCGCCGCTATAATATCACCGCAAAGGGATGTCCCTTGTATCATCGTCTCATCAATTTCGTCATTATTACCACCCTCACCGAGCATCTGTGTTGCACCCGCTAAAAAAGCCTCCGACTGCTTCGTCAATTTCTTGAAGTAGGCATAGAGGGGAGGCTGGATTTCAAGGTCGCCAGAGCTGTTGGTGGTCCAAGTAATTTCACCATCGCCCCACATCCACTCCTCGAGGCCGCAGGTAGTGTCCGTTTCCAGACGCTGTCCGATTAAGCATTGGAAAGTAAGCTCACAGTCCGCCATACGCCGCAGAAGAGAGAGCATGGCATTGTAGGTTTCCTTCCGCGTTATCCAATCGGTCACTGAATCGTTACGCAATAAAGTGGCCAGCACGGTTGGAAGCTGGGAAAGAGAGACGAGATGTCCAATTGAGGCATGAGGAAGCATATCATAGACTTGTGGGTTATCGGTGTAAGGAGATGGCAACAACTCCGCAAGCAGTTCAAAGGTGCGCAGGATGACATTGTCCCAGCGAGTTCTCTCCTTCAAAAAAGGTTGTTCTGGAAGCTTTTGTTTGGAGTTCGAAGTCGCTGCGTAGTACGATGGAATATCATCAGAATGACCTGTTCCATACCCAGTACCACCTGGTCCAACAGATTTGCTGTTAGACTTTTTCTTCTTTGACATGGCAAGGGCACGCGAAGCAGATGCCGCGCGTTCAGTCATGAATTGGCGGTCGAAGCCGCCTAGAATTTCGAAGATAGCTAAAGCGCGTACTTCAGCGCAACAAGTAAGGATGCTGCATTTCAAATTCTTCGCCGGCCCTTTACAGCTGTTCGCACATTTGATGGGAGTGAAACACCCTCTGCAGTGATTGGTCCGGCAGGAGGTACATGGGGCATGGAGCAAGTAGGTCATACTCGGAGGTAAAGGTGCGTCCGAAAACATGACCTAGTGGCATTCGTTGGCTGTAATTATTCCAAAAAGTTATATCGTTACTCACACATCCTCGAGGAGATTTTACATCCTTTCCACACTTTGAACAACTTCTTGTCTTCGTAAACAGAGTTCTATAGGCCTCTAAAACATCATCCGGTTTCGTTGGCCTGTTCGAAGCATCGGAATTGAGAGAGCTTCCCTCTCTATATGTCGACGTCGTCGTAATAGACGATGGTCCTGCTCCGGCAGAGGAGGTTGCGGTTTCATCAGAGACTAACTTGTTGCGTGCAGCATCTTCCTTTGCCCATTCTTCAGCTAGCCGCTGAGCTATAACAGCATCATCTTCGACGGAAAGGTCAATCACATCATTTGCAGCATTCGAGGAAGACGGTTCATTGTGGTCTTGCAGTTGCCTCGCAAGACGTTCACTGTCCTCCTGCGCGTGAATCTGCGCTAGGATATCTTTCAGTTCAGGATCCTCGTCTGAATCATCGTCTATTTCGATTATCTCGCTCGGTAATGGTGCTTTGTCATTGCGGGGACGTTTGGAAGACTTATGAGATGTTCCGGAAGGCGCCTTGCGTTTTCCGGAGCGCGTTGAAGGCATTAGGAGAGGAAATACAGGTATGAAGTGGCAAGGGACTTGGGCGTCAATGACGAAGGTGCAGACAAGCACGTCCAAGCAGGCGCGTCGCCAACCGATCATGTGGACTGTGAGCGCGACATACATAACCCAGACCTTGGCATATCGGCCAGATTGGCTTATAACACTCGGATGAGAGCAAGCTCTTCCCCGCATTCTCCCTTCCCCAGGTCTAACGCGTTCAGCCGAATTCGAAGGATATCATGCTTCGTCTGCGAGTGAACCAAGGATTCACATCCTTGGGACGAAACGCACGAGCGATGTCGTCTATCCCCGCACTACCTCTCCAGCCTCCGTCGCTCGACCAGGAGGCTGCAGAGTTAGAGGCACGCACAAAAGAGATGGCCGAGTTCTTCGCCCTGCCCCGGTTTGCAGGCATCAAGAGGCCTTATACTCCAGAGTCTGTAGCTACGAAGCAGGGAACGCTCCCGGTCACTACTTTGCCTTCCTCTATCTTGGCCAACAAGCTGTTCAATCTGCTCACCGAGCGTGCCAATGAAGGAAAGCCTGTGCACACCATGGGTGCCATTGACCCCGTTCAAATGACCCAGATGGCGCGCAATCAGGAAGTTGTCTATATATCTGGTTGGGCAGCTTCAAGTGTTTTAACCACTGGTAACAACGAAGTTGGACCGGATCTCGGGTGAGTTGGCATCATATCTAAGAGCAAGTGTTGTGCTCATGAATTTAACAGGGACTACCCTTATACTACTGTTCCCAACCAAGTTCACCGTATCTTCCGTGCTCAACAACTCCATGATAAAAAGCACTACGATGAGCGTGCTTCTGCTACGCCCGAGCAACGCGCTAAGCTCCCCTTTATCGACTATTTGAGGCCCATCATTGCGGACGCTGACACTGGGTGAGTTCATTAAACTAAGCAGAGAAGTTGATCTAATAAATTTGCAGCCATGGCGGTCTCTCAGCTGTGATGAAACTCGTCAAACTATTCGCGGAATCTGTGAGCATGAGACATTGTGGGTATGTTCGCAGAGGCTGACTTCGTTGCGCTAGGGAACATCAGCTATTCACCTCGAAGATCAGCTACACGGCGGTAAAAAGGTATGTATCCGTTTGATTTAAGATATGCTCCTTGTGTATTTACAATTGATTTTCTAGTGCGGTCATTTGGGCGGCAAAGTCCTCGTTCCCACCTCAACGCACATCTCCCGTCTCATTGCTGCACGCTTCCAACTCGACATCATGAAATCGACCATGCTTTTGATTGCACGAACGGATTCAGAGTCTGGAAAATTGATCTCCTCCAACATCGACATCGCAGACCATGAATTCATCGTCGGAACCATCACAGAGGGAACGGACTCATTAGCGCAAACTCTTTCTGAAGCCGAGGCCAATGGTGCTACTGGCGCTGAAGTCGATGCACTTGAAACACAATGGACAAAATCTCATGAAATGTGCACTTTCAACCAAGGTATTATTTCCTTTGTCGATTACTAGAACTTGTTACTAACTCAATTTCATAGCTGTCGAAAAGGCCATCAACAAATCCAGCATTCACGATAAGGAGGCTGCTCTCAAGACTTATCTTGATGCTGTCTCTGGAAAGTCCAATGCTGTTGCTCGCGCGGTCGCTGCCGATATCTTGGGAGCTCCTGTATTCTGGGATTGGGACGGTCAGCTCGCCTAACTCTTATACAGTAGGTATGACTAATACTCTGCTTTTAGCTCCTCGCACAAGGGAAGGTTACTATCATTACACTGGTGGTGTTGAGGTAAGACACATTCTCGTGGTTTCAACTTCAATCGAAATTAATTATTTTATGTAGGCCGCTATTAAAAGGACCAAGGCATACGCGGAATACGCCGACCTTCTGTGGTTGGAGACCAAAGCACCTGACCTTAAGCAAGCGAAATATTTCTCCGGAAAAATCAGGGAGACATATCCCGGAAAGTAGGCTTAATTCAAAAACTTCAATATCCATCTTGTTGACCGTTTTTGCCAGGTGGTTTGTATACAATCTCAGCCCAAGCTTCAACTGGTCTCAACATGGATTCACTGGTTAGTCTCCTTGCACCCATTCCTAGCCAATTTTGTCTTAATGCATATTGTAGATGCTGCTCTCAAGAGCTTCGTTTGGGATCTGGCTAAGGAAGGGTAAGATTTATATGTGGTTTGTTCTGTTGCCTCATGCTGATGGAACGTCCAGCTTTGTCCTTCAGCTCATCTCTTTGGCTGGACTTCACAGTGGTGCTGTTACAACCGGTGCGTTGTTAATTCATTTCGCTTGGACGATTCGTGGTTGACATATATCCCGAACAGCCGAACTTTCTCAACAGTTCAAGGAGGACGGCATGCTGGCTTATGTTAACCTTATCCAACGCAAGGAGAAAGAAATTGGTTGCGATGTTTTGACCCACCAGAAATGGTTCAGTATATGTCCTTTTCTTAGGCTACCATCTGCTGACCCTAGTCATTTCATCAGGAGCGGCGCCAACTATATCGATAAGATCCTCTCGACCGTTTCATCAGGATCGTCTAGCACCTCGTCTGTTGGCAAAGATTCCACAGAGCATTCTTTCTAGATGCATCAACGATAAAAGGGACCTCGGCGTCGGCTATGCTCATCGATAGTGATGCAATGCGGCGAAGGATGAGCGACACGTGTGTCTGAATCCGGACTGAATTCGAAGGAGAGGTACGGTGAGCTAAGACGCAACGTTAGATGCATAGCTTAGGTCTGCACGTTCGATAATAGAAATGTATTCTATCATTTTACCGGAAGAATTTTCCTTGAGACTGATAAGATTAGCGAGCAGCAGGGAAAGTCACAACATTGATCGTTACGTCATGGGTCCAAAATGAGCAGCTGTGGTGAAGTTGGCGGACCTGTTCCTTTCCTCATCGCCTCCTGGAATCACATATACATAGATAACGCACTTTTGCATCGTGGTCTTCTTTTTGTTTCATCTCTGCCCTCGACCGCTGCCTGTCAGTTTGAGCGACGCAGCTCTTAACTTGACTTCCGACCACCATGGAAGCAGACTCTGTCCTCGTCGAGGCTATTGATCGACATCCGCTGGTTTCTCTAGTATCGGCTTGCTTTTGGGTTATACGTATGTCGTTGTACTTCTCTTGCTGTGAAGACAGCTTACTCATAGCTCACTAGTATGGTTGCTATCATGGACGAAATCGCTAGTCGCGTTTGTTACCATTTCCATTCCTCGCTTCGTCTATGCGGTATTGTCTTATTCTATGACCCTAACGGTGCGTGCTCTACCTCTCGAACTCTTATATATACTCAACTTCGCTTGCTTTGCTGTTAGCTTGGATTCTGGAACTTCGTTATTCTGTTCGGATGTTCCGCGGTAGCTCTAAATTACTGGATACGCTTCAAGTACCTCAATGACTACATGCAACTAAAAGAACTTCCTCTTGTCAAGCCTGATGTCAATGAGCTACATCCTGATGTCAATGTCAACAGTGGTGAGATAATTGGGCAAGTAATGATGCTTGTTCTGACGATTGCAAAATAGAACCTCCCCCAACATTCCATAATTACTTGGATGATTTCCTGCAGGCTGTCAGGGTTTTCGGTTTTGTGAGTTATTCTGATAGCCTTATTCGTTCCTATGCTGACCTAGCTTGATGTGTAGTTGGAGAAACCAGTGAGCTGCTATTTTATGGTCGCTTATTTTCCATGAACTAACTTCGTTCATGAGGTGTTTCATGAACTCGCGCGTCATTTGCAAACGAGGAGATTGATCGCAGGCGACAGCTTATCCCTTGATCAGGATAAAAGCTTCTACTGTGTCGTAGAAGGGACTGTACAAGTATTTGCGCAAACGAGTCATCGTCCTGAGGTTGATCAGAGTTCATGGGATGACGAAGACATGAATGGCTACCAGCTGCTCAACGAAGTCGGAAGTGGCGGAACCCTATCCAGCCTCTTTACTATCTTGAGTTTGTTCACTGAAGATGTCCAAATGAGTTGGCAAGACGAATATTCAGACGTCTCGTCGGATGATATGTCTGCATTCGACGAAGCTACTACGACAAAACAGCGAACCAGGCAAAGACGTGCAGATTCTGATGTCTCTCAGTTTGACCTTGGACCTCAAGCTCCTCCGAAAGCTCGACGATTTTCTGCATCGTCGACTGCGTCAACAATTCATCCCCAACACCCTAACGTGGATGAGGATGAACACGAGGAGTTTACACCAATTATGGGACATACACCATTACCTCAAGCACATAAGGATCACCCGAAATCAGCCAAGATGCGAGGGGTTGTGGCACGAGCTACAGTCGATACCACTCTGGCCGTTATTCCGGCTGAAGCTTTCCGCCGATTAACGAAGAAGTTCCCTAAAGCTACTGGGCATATCGTACAAGGTTCGTGACTATATCTGATCAGCTCTAATGACAGAACACTCATGATTCTTGTGACAGTAATTTTGACAAGATTCTCTCGTGTAACTTTCAGCGCGGCTCATCGATATCTAGGGCTTACTTCTGAAGTCCTTCGTACCGAAAAAGCTATCAACGACATTGCTTGCCACCCACTTCCACCATCTTTCTATGAAGGAGGTGGCCTGCAATATCTACGGCGTCGATTCGATGGCGCTAGCTCCAATACCTCAGAATCAGATGGTGATTATTTCAGCTACACCACCTCTCCTTCCCACAAACCCCCAATTTCCGCCTCTGTATCCACTGCTTCTCTTGGCAAGATTAACGATAACCCTATTCCCCTCACATCGTCGTTTTACAAAAACATGCCTCGCACGAGATCGACGAAGTCTTCACGCCACATGGTCCAAGCTGGCGATTTGCTCATTCCTCAAGGAAGCTTGAGTGACTTCTCCCGTTCTACTCGTGGATATGGCGTTCTAGACACGCCACGCGTTGCGTATTCCTCGTTCGATGACATAGATCACGGAAAGAAGATGAAAGCTAGTAGTCAAAGGCGATGGTCATCCGATGACTTCGATCTCCGAGAAGCTGTCATGTCGTGCATTGCAAAGTCTATTGGGCTCTTGCAGCCGCCTATGAGCCATGGCGATTCGGATTCGCCAAAATCGCCACCGTCGGAATATCGCAATAAAAGTTCGACAAATGCCTTTAATTCTCCCTACGGTTCACTTTCGCTGCTGGATATTGGGGACGATGTATCAAGCACAGCTGGCGCGTCGACTGCGTCGTTCAGCACCAATAATCTCAGCGGCCTTGATAATGAAGTTGAAATTTTGTTCTATGCTGCTGGAACGACCCTGGCAAAAGCAGGAGAAGTAAACACTGGTACGTACCCCACTTGTCTGCCATGTTACGGCGTTCATGATCAAGTAGGTTTGTTCTACGTCATCGAGGGCTTTTTGGATATTTTATTGCCGCAGAGCCATGACAGCAAAGATGTGCTTCCAGTCATACCCAAGACGCCGCGGCTCTCTAGTAATCCTGGGGACACAGAATTTTGGAGGTCTTCACCGAGCAGTGGCCCTAAAAAGGCGGAACAGAAGTTGCTTTTTACTGTCAAACCTGGTGGAATTGCTGGATATTTGGGTCAGTATTTTCCTTTTTTCTTTCTTTGTTATTTCGCTTATCCTGAATCCTCCAGCCTCACTGTCGAACACTGCTTCCTATGTCGACATCAAAGCCAAGACGGATACTTATGTTGGATTCCTGCCTTTGCAAGCTCTCGAGAGGATTCTGGAGAAGCGACCGATCGTTCTCCTCACATTGGCTAAGCGTCTCATTTCATTGCTCTCCCCGCTCGGTATGACTCTTTTTTCCTGTCCTTGTTTAAATTTCTCATCATGATTTTAGTTCTCCACATCGATGCTTCTCTGGATTGGATGCAAGTAAACGCTGGTCAGGTTCTTTGGCGTCCCGAGGACAAGAGCGATAGCTTCTACATTGTAATCAACGGTCGTTTGCGAGCGATAACCGAATCTGAAAACGGAGAAGTCACGATTTTGGGTGAATATGGTCAGGGCGACACCGTCGGAGAATTGGACGTGATCACAAGCTCGCCGAGAAGAAGTACTGTCCACGCTATTCGTGACACCGAGTTGATTAGGATGCCTCAAACGCTGTTCAACGCGATATCCGCTAGGTATGGAGTCTAAATTAACATTGTCGAAAAACGATATTTCTTATCTTGTTTTCTTGTTTTCCTTGCAGAAATCCTGAAACAACTGCGCAGTGCGTAAAAGATCTGTTTGATAATGTGCAATCTTTCTGATAATTTTCCAGGTTGCTTCGTACGATTGCTTCGCGAGTGAGAGACGAAGTAGATAATAAATCGACCGGTCAACAAAGAAAAACAGGAATTTCAGGCGCTGAGCTTGGTTACAATAACACAAACCTGAAAACGGTCGCTGTCCTTCCCGTGTCGCGGAATGTCCCTGTTGAAGCTTTTGCAAAGAAATTGCAAGTTGCTTTGGAGGGTATTGGTGCTTCCACTGCATACCTGAACCAGGCGATCATAGCCAACCAGCTGGGTCGGCATGCATTTACTAGGATGGGAAAACTTAAAGTGAGTTCTTCTATGTAACATATTCCGAATCAGACTGGAAGCTTATCATCTGGTGTTTTTAGTCCGCTGGTTGGCTTGCTGACCAGGAACAAAGATTTCATACTGTCCTCTATGTCGCCGACTCGCCAGTTAACAGCCCATGGACTCAGACCTGTATTCGGCAAGCGGATTGCGTCATGATTGTTGGTATGGGAGACGATCCATCTATTGGAGAATATGAGCGTCTTCTACTTTCTATGAAGACTACAGCTCGAAAGGAACTTGTACTTCTTCACCCGGATAGATCAGTTACTCCTGGAACAACGCGTCTTTGGTTGAAGGTCAGTTGATATCATTTAGCATACAATCCATCATTCTGATACATCCTTGTAGAACCGACCGTGGATTCATCAACACATTCACGTTGAACTACCGGTAAGAATTATTATCCGCCGGATGTTTTAGGCTCTGAGCAAATTTTCTAGGGTCTGGTGGTTCCAATACCCAAATCCACGCTCCCAAAAGATCCAGACGCAGTTACCGCGCTGAAGAATCTGCGAGAGAAGGTGCAAATTGAGATCCAAAAATTCCGAAGAGGTACAGCAGACATTCGCCCACAACGCTTACCCCATATCAACGACTTCGCACGTCTGGCAAGGCGAATTTGTGGGAGATCTATTGGCCTTGTTCTGGGAGGTGGCGGAGCTCGTGGCATTGCGCACTTGGTGAGATCCACTTTTTTTCGCATTCTTCAATTTGTTCAGTTGTCTTTTCATTTAGGGCGTTATCCGTGCCTTAGAAGAATATGGTATACCGATCGACCATATCGCTGGTATGCCTCGTTGAGTCTTTAGAGGTCGAAGGCCTAACCTTGACTTCTGCTTAGGGACAAGCATCGGCGCCTTCATTGGTGGCTTATATGCCCGCGAGGGAGATCTTATCTCAAGCACTGCGCGAGCCAAACAATTCAGTGGAAGGATGGGTAACATCTGGAGATTGCTCTCTGATGTAACATATCCTATTGTTGCCTATACAACAGTAAGTGTATTCACATATTGTTCATGAATAATCCGTCTGATAATTCTTTTTTAGGGACACGAATTCAACCGTTCATTGTACAAAGTTTGTCCGCAGTAATTTTGACACAACCCTGTACTGATTCTTCAAGCTAGGCATTCTATGACCTTCATATCGAAGACATGTGGTTACCCTATTTTTGCAACACAACAAACATTATGACATCGCGCATGGAGATCCATGAAACCGGTTATGCATGGCGCTTCATCCGTAAGTAAATTTGACTTCTAGATGCAACCAAAGAAGTTCATTTCATTCCTTAGGTGCTTCAATGACCTTGGTGGGCCTTCTTCCTCCACTATGCGACAATGGTAGCTTGTTAGTGGATGGTGGATATAGTAAGCATCCTAGTCCTCCTTTTCTCGATAATCAACTCAACAAACGTCAACTATTATAGTCGATAATCTACCCGTAATATCTTTCTCTTATTGTTCCGAATAACCTTCTAAGTAAAATTTGAACACAGGTGGCGGCTATGGCATCCATGGGTGCAAGTACCATCTTCGCTTCCGATGTTGGCTCAGTAGGTCGTCCTGTTCCCTTTCGATACTCATAGCCAAATTTTCTGTCCCGTATAGATTGACGACAACTCTCCGAGAAACTTCGGCGATACGATATCGGGATGGTGGCTGCTGATAAACCGCTGGAATCCCTTCTCAAACGCAAGGCACATTCCTGCAATCACGGAAATTCAAAGTCGTCTTGCATAGTACGGCAGGCATCTTTCTGTGGCGCTCCTACACTAACTTTTTTTCATAGTGTATCAAGCGTCAACACTCTGGAGCAAGCTAAAGTCGCGAAGAATTGCCTTTATTTACCGATGCCTGTGCAAGATTACGGAACTATGCAGTTCGGCAAATTCGACGAATTGCTTAAAAAAGGCTATCATAGCGCTATCGATTTCTTGGAAAAGTTTGATGAAGATGGGCGTCTTCCGACAGCAATAATTGACAATAAAGATGGACATATCTCAGGGAAGACAAAAGGCAGGAGTGCACGTCGAAACTCTATATGATCTCGTGAAAATCCAGGGAACTACTTCTATTCAACTAGAACATCGCATTGGACACCATAGCATATCATAGCACTGTAGATCAAATACACATTTGTCATATGTATAATAAAATATAGGAAGCCTTACCTTGCGGTTCAACAGGAAACTTGACACAGTGAAAACTATACTAGAACCGACGTTAGTGTAGCCCCTAAATTGCTATTTACAGATAGCTTATCGGGCCGCTCCGGCCGAGCTGCAGTCATTGACACTGCGCTTTAGCTCCCTGACGGTATTTCGTTGAACAATACTCTCATCTTCTCCAAGTGTCTTGATCTCATCGTCGAATGCCTTCTGTAGATCAGGCTACATCATCTAGCACAGCCTCAGCATTGGATGTGAACATCTTGAAGGAAATAGCAAAGAAAGACCTGGTGGATGCATTGAATTCAGTTCGTTGCAGTATATTCTTATTGTGCACGTTAGTTTCTAAATCGACACTTCGGTTCCAGGTAAACGGCGCCAAAACACTCGTTTTGGACGCCTCCCTTGCTGGGCCCCTTGGTCTGGTCACAGAAGTTTCATTGTTGAAGGCAGGTCTCGAGCAACATGCGCATATATCCAAGCTAAACGGGAGATTGTAGCATCATGGTGTCGACAAAATGTTCTGGCTCGAATCGGGTCCTCTGACTTCCTCAACAGCGAATATTGTGTATATCTGCAGACCGCGGATTGGCCATGTAAAGATTATTGCAGGTGAGTTCTCATATGAGTGCGCTATTCGTTGCTTGACATCGCTCAAAGATCACATCAAAAGACACGCTAAAGAGTCGAGGAAACACAACTACACTATTTTATTGGTTCCACGAGTGTCGACACTATTTTCGCGAATATTGGAGGAAGAGGGTGTCCTTGGGGATGTCACGATTTCGTCATATAACCTTCAGTTTATTCCAATCGCAGAAGATGTTGTTTCATTGGAGCACGAGAACGCATTAAGGGAATTGTGGGTTGTAAGTGAGCCACGTATATTGCACGCCTAGCTGTGTAACTTACCTTTCCTGTCCTAGGATGGGGATGAAACCGTTATATTTCATTCTGCCCAGGCCCTCATAACGCTCCAAAAACTGTATGGAAACTTTCCACAAATAATAGGGAAAGGTGACTATGCGCAGGCAAGTCATTAACCGACGTCATGTCTATGTTTGCACGCTGATATTAAATTTGTAGCGACTGGCTACTCTTCTTACACGCAATTCCAAGCCAGCGAGTACTGCCAGCACGGATTCGCTATCGGGTTCATCAAATATCGATTCTCTGATCATCTTAGATCGTAGAGTCGATATGATAACACCTTTGCTGACACAACTAACGTACGAAGGCCTCGTGGATGAACTTATTGGCATAAAGAATTGTAAGCTCTCCCTGCAACTTCTGTCGACTCCCAAGGAATTAAATTTACACCAACAGCCCATGTGGAGCTTCCTTTATCTTTGTTGTCGCCTCCTGCGGCCGGACCTTCTAATGCTGCAAGTTCCTCTACCCCACCGGCTGCTGGTTCTGTTCCTGTTGTCCCAGTGAAGAAGGACACGAAGAAAAAGCATCATCTGACAACAGCTACAGACCCTCTCTTCGCCGAATTAAGGGACCTCAATTTCTCGTCTGTGGGCAAGAAACTCAACAAAGTTGCACGGCGGTTGGACGAAGATTACAAGGTTAGTCGCTTCGCGCGGAAAATCTGAAGGGGCACTGATATTTTTGCGAAGACAAATCTTCAAACAAAGACTGTTGCCCAATTAAGAGATTTTGTTGGGAAACTGGGCGGTCTTCAAACTGAACACCAGGCTCTTCGTCTTCGTGAGTACACAGGTACCCGACGCCGACATAGTGTTGAGATTTGAGACAGACACTGGCCTTTCCGAGTTGATTGTTCCTCTCACACGGACAGAAATATTCAATAAATCTCTGGAAATCCAGCAAAGTAAGGTCTGCCATTTTACCTCGCATAACATTGTGTTAACAGGTTGCCCAGACCTGCTTGCTTCGTATGAAGTCACCTCACAGCTGAATGCAATTGAAGATTTAATTGCCCAAGGTGCCGAGATGCAGATTGTCTTGCGACTGCTATGTCTCGCCAGTTTAACTGCGGGAGGTGTTAAGACTAAGAATTTAGACAACATCAAGCGTGAGATTTTGCAAGTTTGTCCGATTCATCCGTTTCAGCCGCAATGACATCCTCACTTATCCTTGCTTTCCCCAGGCCTACGGATACGACCATCTGCCGTTGCTGCTTTCTTTAGCTGCACCATCACTCGGCGTATTAGTGCCGAATCCCCTCCCCCCTTCCACGCCGTCAACAGTTGCTGGGTTAAAGTATCCCTATGTGCAGCTGCGAAAGTCGCTGCGCCTGCTTATCGACGATAACCCGGAATCCCTGGACGAGGTTGAAAACGATATCAGCTTTGTTTATTCCGGATACGCTCCCATTAGCATTCGGCTTGTCCAATGTATAGCGCAGAAAGGCGGCGTCATCAGCAATCCCGCTGAGAAAGAGAAGACCTTCGCCGATGCGAGCAATGTAGCAGACCCAAAGAGGATATCTATGAACAAAGTCCAGGCACATCCTATTGTCGGATGGAAAGGGTTTGAAGATGTTGTATCCGTAATTCCGGGGCAGACAGTGGAGGTTACACAGAGGGCCAGCAAGGTGTTGTCATCCTCGCTAGGTAAGGATTTCCAGCCTAAGGCGATCCTATCGTCCGGGTCGATAACTTTATTAACTGCAGGGTCAGCGCAAGAGACGACGACAGTTGTATTCTTCTTAGGGGGCTGTACATATACCGAGATTGCGGCTCTTCGATGGGTAGGACGCCAGAATAAAGGTAGGTCGTGCAACTGCTCTGCTCTTGCATTGTGTTCATTTAGCTTGAATGTCTAGGTCGCAATTTTTTAATTGCTACCACGGGCATCATTAGTGGGGCCAGTATTATAGATGGCATTGCTGGACTCGCTACGGCAGGTTCCAAAGGCACGGCAGCAACTGTGTAGGAAGGAGCACACGAACGCTAAAGCTTCTCAGTGCAATCTCCCAAGGAGGAGCACATGGTTAACCTGTCTGTCTTTAGAAGGATGAATGATCAAAGTGCAAATAACGTTCCTGATGAAGCTACAGTATGTACGCGACGCGTTTGTTTGCCAGTCCGCTCCGTGGACCACGGTACCCCCGCCACCCTCGGGATGGGAGTGAAGGTAACAAGAGGCGAGGGCGATGCCGAAGAGTGCGACGACGAGCGCGAATCGAGTTCAGAAGACAGGACCACGAGTCATCGATAGAGGTTATTTAAATTTTGTACAATTGGCGGAATAGGGAGAAAATCAACGTGATCAAGTGGATTGGCTTAGTTCTGGACCGGGGGTCTTATAGTGACTAAATGGGTTACCCCTGCCACTCCGAGAGCACAGATAACAGGCTTTTGACGCCCGGAGGGGCAACATGCGTTTACCATGCGCTCTGACGGACAGCGCAGACTATCTTGTTGATGTCGTTGTGCGGATTATCGCGACTCTGGGGGGTATTTTAGGGCGTAAGGGCGTTCGGCATTGAGCGAGATGTGGGTGGTGGCCGGGGTCGTAATTAGACGATCGAAGACCTGTCATTTGAATGGCCTCGTATAAGTTCCGTCAACTTGAACCAAAATGCATCGCTGACCTTTTTCCTTTGCACCCACATTCCTGCCCTTAGTACGCCCTTTTTCCTTTTTCTTTTTTTCTGCCCTCGCGCTGATATTTGTTTTCTTGCACTTTTAGCAGGCTGCTACACGTCTCCCATCTGCTCTTCGCCAAAAATCGACGCGTCCCCCTCTTTTTTGCGTCAAATTCTTCCACCTTCTGACCTTGATCAACTATGGCTCCTCGTGCCGCTACCACCAAGGCAGCTGCTGCCGAAAAGCCTGCGAAGAAAAGTCCGTGATTTATTATTTATATTCTCCATCGAAGGCGCTCAACGGATTTATCTTGCTCCTCAGCTAAATCCACAGGCGGCGCCGGCGCCAAGAAGAAACTCTCCGCATTCAACAAGTTTATGGTGCGCTGACCATTTCGCTGCTTATCTACCAAGGGGAATTATTTTTCTTACCCGTGATTTATTTTCTAGCAAAGTGAGATGGCCCGTCTGAAGGAGACCGAGCCAGACATGCAACACAAGGATAGGTGTGTATCGTGATTTTACTTGACAAGTGGCGTTTGATTGCTGACTGGGTGGGCGTATTTTAGGTTCAAGCTAGCAACCTCCAACTGGAAGACTTCCAAAGAGAACCCTAAGGCTGCCTAATTGTAGTGCAACACCCTTCCTCACCATCCCTCCTACCCCCATCTTCCGTCGTCTCGTTTCCTCTTGATGTTGGTTTACATATAATCATTTACAAGTCTAAGCCTGCGCGCATCTCCGCTTTACCTTACCTGGTTGTGCTATTATGGCTTGGGAGTAGTCCTGCTGTTGTTGTCGTTTTGTTCCCCTTTTTTGAGGGTTGCTGTCGTTGTGTTCGCAAATTTTTATTACATATATACATACGATAAGTAGTTGATGATATTTTCTGTGCTGCTGTTCTATATACCCTTGGGCTGATATGATTACACACGAGTTTTTGGTGCGTCTGCCAGGTGGCAGGAGGGAGGAATCTGATTCTGAACATGAGCTCTGGAGTAAGAATAGAGCTGATCCTGATCTGATCTCGTGCCTCAATCTGCGTCACTTCCCGCCCGTGGGCCCTTCTGCACGCCGCAAGAGCAAGCCTCTCTTGTCCATGTCTTATCTTTTCTTCATAACCGACTCACTCTGCCCTAACCCATGAGCTCTCCGCACGACGAGCCCTTCTTCCAGTTCGACCCGTACGATGAGCACGCCCTGACTGCCCCATCGAGCACGCCTTCACGCACCATCGCCGCTGTCGCCCTCCCCAACGCCATGTCCATCCGCGATCGAGCACTTGCTTCTGCGGAGCCAAACGTACGGAACGACGACGCCATCTCACCGCCATCAGAGGTCGGGAAGGGGAAGGAACGGTCGTCGACGATGCCTATGCCCATCCGCGCACCTGTAGCCTCGCACGATCTCTTCGACATCTCGATCCCAAGCATGGCGTCTACGTCCAGCTATGGCGCCTCTGAAAATTCTGTCGCCTTCAGTCCCACATCGTCCGGATGCTCTCCCCCTGATTTTGGCCATAGATTTCGTCATCGCAGCCTCTCCATCGACAGTATAGAGGGCATGCAGTCTGAAAGCAACGTCTCTTCCCTCATGGATTCTCCCCCAGGCAAGGGCAAGGAGCGGGAGTCGTTTCCTATGCTGCCGCCGCTCACGTTCTCTATGATGCAATTGGACTACGGCCAGATCATGTCTTCCGCACCTGGTCCTTCATCGTACGGCGCGCTGTGCAGTAGCCCCATATCGATGATGGTCAACCTACCGTCAAGCCCGAACCCAGTGCACTGCTCCGATCCCTCACCCGAATCTCCGCTGGTGCCGCTGTCCCCAGCGGGAGACCCAGATGTATCCAGTTCGCATGTTCCCCGCAGCCGGTCTTTATCTAATCTACATCAGCAACTATCTCCCCTACACGGAATTGTATCATTACCAACATTCAACTCTGAATCGTTAGCACCATCGCATCCAGCTAGCAATATTTCTCGACACGTCCTTAAGAAAAAGGATAATAATAACGGACTTCCGTCAGACTCCACCGACATAACTCCAGGACCCTCCGCGGCTAAGCCGGATTTACTGACTCTGGCGCTGAAGGAGCCTAGGAGTTACCCACCCGCCTGGTACACTGTAGCGAAACCTCTAGCGTTGAGCCCGACTGTTGCGGCGCACACAGTTACAGCTCCCAACCCAACCCCTTTAGGGTCCCTCAAAGGCAAGGGCCGTTCCAAGTCGTCGCCCTACCCCATTTCAGCATTGGACTTCGTCCCAGTGACTTCATCTGATATTTTCCAGCCCATCCCTATCGTGGTCGTGAACTACTTTGACCTGGTGCTCCCAAAGGAGCTGCGCTTGCGTATCCTGGCCGCCCTAGTGGAGTTGCATGAGCAGGAACATGCACGCGCAATCGCTGAAGGTCGTTTGACCATGGCCAAAGCGACGTCGTCGAGGGGTCGATGGGTCGGCAGAGACAAAGGAATTAGAGAGCTGTTCAAATTGAGCAGAGTACGCCTCTGAGCGCGCATCTTGTTGATGATTTGCTAATTTTGCTCTTGATTGGCATAGGTCTCCAAAGCATGGCAAGCGCTTGTTATAGACGGCGAACTTTGGACCGATATTGACTTCCATTCTTTCCCTGGACTTCCATCTGAGATCATAATTCGTCTGGTGAAATCCGCTGGATCTTTTGTGCGAAGCTTGAATCTCGCTGGCCATGTTCAACTACTTCCTGATCCCATGACTGACATTACCGATTCCCTCTGTCTCATGGTGCCTGAGATGCCCGCTCCATACACGCAATTAACTGACATCAACTTGCAAGGATGCACCTATTTAACGACGCGATCCGTGCACCACCTTTTGATGCGATGCAAGTCACTTCGCGTTCTGTCACTCAAAGGCCTTTCTTCTGCTACGAACAGCACATGCAGTACTATTGCGAAACATTGTTCTGGTCTAACGTCGCTTAATCTAAGCCGATGCCACAATATCGACGGGCATGGTGTATCTGCGTTGACGGTTCAAGCGCTTGTACGAAAGGAACATCTGCCGCTAAAGGAATTGCGTCTTTCTGGTGTCAAGTACGTTACGGATGGGGTGATGCAAGCGCTCGGTAAAGCCATGCTCCACCTCGAGGTATTAGATCTAAGTTACGCGCGTCATCTGCACAACTCAGCGATAGAGGCGTTCGTCGCATGCGATTTAGACAGAAACAAGGCGTCCCACGCATTAGAGACCGTCGTCGTTTCTGCGCGCGATCTAGGCCGCGAGGCGAACGAGTCGGGCAAGTTCAGGAGGCGCATTACGAAATTACGACATTTGGTCCTATCGTCGTGTTTTATGCTCACGGATGTGGCGTGCTCTAACCTGGCCCACTCGGTGCCCAGGCTGGAATTTCTGGAGCTGGCGGGCATCGGCACTGACTTAAGGGACAACGGCCTTATTCGTTTGGTAAGGACGACTCCCAATATCTGTCGACTGGACCTCGAAGATGCGAGCGCCATCAGCGATTTCCTTCTCGAGGCCTTGACTCCAGATCCGCCTTCCACTACGCCCCAAGGGAATACACCACCTCCCAAACAGCCCGGACATGCGCTGGAGTACCTCAACCTCTCATACGCTGCCGGTATCAACGATAACGCTCTTATCCAGCTTATCCGCCAGTGCCCGCGCCTCACAGGCCTCGAGCTGGACAACACCCGGATCAGCCCAGACGTCCTCCGTGAGTTCGTGAAGCTCAGCCGGGAGCGCAAGCTCGCTAATACCCGCATCGTCGCCGTCGACTGTCGCGGGATCGGCGAGAGCGTGGTGAAGGAGCTCTCACCGCAGACACGCCCGCGGCTGGGCTGGCGCGCGTACGGCGCACGCAAGCTGATGTATCTTGACGCCCGCGATGGGAACGAGGATGAGCTCAAGCTCGGTCAGGACGAGTGCGACGAGGCGCGGGTGGTGCTGAAGACGTTTTACTCGTGGCAGACGGTTACTGCAGTGCAGATGGCGAAGGAGAAGCGCAAGAAGCTCACGAGCAGGCGGACAGCGAGCGAGTCGTCGGCTGATGTGGGGAATGGAGAGGATGAGGGTGCGTCGACTCGGCGGGCGGCGCGGTGGTGGTCCCCCGGTGGGCGTCGTTCGCTTGTAGGCGCTATCAGTCGGGGACGAAATACGCCACCCATTCTTCCAGAGTTGAACAACGACGGCTGCAGGGCAATGTAAGTTTCTCTCCCGTATTTGATTTTATTTTCTTTCTTTGCGTTTTCGTTCGATATTTTTTTTCGTTCTCTCTTTGTATCATGACCATCTCTCACGAAGTTCAAACTCTTTTTTATACGTGTTTTGTATAACCTTCAATGTCTTCACGATATATCCTTCCAATCTCTCCTCTGCACAAATTGTTGTATGTATATATAAATGACCTTGTACAATCGACCTTGTACAATCTTCAACCTTCCTCTATCTTCATAACGGTTGACTGCAGTAACTAAATTTCCTGCCGTACATATCTAAATTTTCATGTAACCATGTATTTTTGCCTTCCATATTTCGGCTCTGCACTGCTTTGACCGTACTTTCTCAAATTCATCAAGAGGATAAAGGCCTCCATTATATTATCATTCGAATCCCAAATCCAAATTTTTCGGACCCTTGTAAAGATACTTACTTTTAGATAGATGTGGTGTTCCCTTTGTCTGTATCTACTTTTCCATGGAGAGACCTTCACAGGACGCGCATGGACAGTACCTATTGTGTAGAAATAAATCCAATATATATTAGCTATTACTTTTTGCTTTTTTTCTTCGATTTCTTGGAGCCCAATTTGACTTTGTCTGATGCGACGGGTGGGGTAGATGTGTTTGGCTTGGAGGGCTCGCTTAGTTGAGATTTTGTCGGCGGTGAGGGACTGAAGGGTTTAGCTCGTTTTACTGGGTCTACCGCGTCTCCAACTTCTTTGAGACCTGGGTAGATGGTGATTAGTCGACAAATATTAAAGGAAGGAATTATACATACCTGTAAAGGGATCGATAGCGGCTCGCCGACGCTTATTCCTACTCGACGGCTCCGAGTTCATAGTCTCCTTGCCCTTACCCTTGATCGAGCGGTTGTTCGTATCCACGGCCATCTTATTATCCTCTTCTTCCCCTTCAAACATCTCCAATTCGTCGTCCTCGCTCTCCCGCGCGTCCTGCTCCTTCATCTCTTTCTCGTATTCGGCGCGCTCGCGCATCTTCTGGGTGACCCTTACTGGGAGATGCGAGGCACTGGTGGTCGCTACGCTCGCGCTACCGGCAGCGGCAGCGTCGTCTTCTTGCATTGTCTCGGCGGTGGTTTTCTTCCATTGGGCTTGGGCGATGGCGTGTTTGATGAAGCGGTTTGCGGCGGCTTTGTCTACCTCTATGCGTTCTGTGAGGGAAAAAAAATTAGATAGTCAGGGGGAAGGGCTGAGATATCCCAGGGACGCAAAGAAGGCAAGACTGACTGGCAGGTGGGTTCTCGGCATTTGATATTTTTTCAAAGTATTGTCGGATTCTGTCCTGATCGCGGTTTTAATTGTTGAATGTCATTGAAGACATTTAACGGAAGATAGACACGCACGAGTTCTGGGATAACAGGGTGGGTCTTTGGGTCTATGCCTTTTGACTTGAGGTAGACTTCACAGTCGGAGATGATTGGTGGATGATTAGAAGGACGATGGATGACAGGAATATCAGCATTGAAAGAGGTGATATAATAGTTGACGTTAGTTTCGTGATAGAATGACAGTATCTGAGACGCACTGAAAATGAGGTCGTACACGAGGTACGGCAGGACAGTTTGTAGTTTTGCCTGTTGCAGTGGTTCGAGTCCGACGAGCGTCTCTGGCAGGGTTTGCGCAAAGAGCGGCTCAAGTAAGGTCTCCAGTTCATCAAAAGAGCTAGTGAGAGCTGCTAGTTTCGCTTTGACCTTGTCGGTTCCTGTAGCCATCGTATCTGCAGAAAGAGTTTTGTGGCAGTAGCCCGAGAAAGTAGATATTTCCTGAAAAGGAAGGAGTTGCGGCAACAAGAGAATTTGAACCTCAGCAGGTGGCAATCATCAGTCAACACACCTCTTGTCATGGTCCGTCATCTCATTTCTACCACTTATTCCAGGAGCTGACGATTTCTATGTGTTCCGATAGTCTTCTGAGCTTAGGTACACTGCTAACACGCAACTAGAACACTGTGAGTTGTCTTGCGTACATACTGTCTGGTTGAAACCATTCCTGACGGCTGGGTGTATGCGAGCAGTGCATGCAAGGTACACTGGTACTGGTGAGTTCTTACAGTTTTGCCGAGCTATGAAAGGCAACACAGGCTTACTGCCCCCCCAGGACATGCCGATCTATCCAAATAGTACGTCCGTCAAACGTTAACGAAGGCTATCTTTCTGAAATACACCTGACTGTAGCGAATGGCTTACGCATCAACACCGCGATACGCTCTCATCTATTGTGGGACACCCCACGCTGACATCTTTCCTTGCAATTGCAGACGGGGAATCGATTGGACGAGTCAAGTTTGAGATGACGGAGGTACGCCGTGGTGATCGCTTTTATGTGTTTTATTCGTGACACTGACGGTTTTGGGTGACTCTCCAGCGGATGCTGCAACCGTGTGGCCCACCGCCAAAGAAGGACGATGATTGATGCATATGTCGGGACAGTTATAGCCATGACACAGTTTGTGTATTATTGATGGGGCAATTTGATGTATTCTTGGATTGATGAGCAGGTCGCAGCAGTCGAATGAATGTTACTTCGGGCAATCGATCCCCTGAATGAGGAATTCTGCATTTTTCTGGGCAAGCGAGGAGGGCCAGGGCCAGCGAGGAATTAGGAAGTGGGAGCGGGAGTGGCGGGCCGGAAGAAAGGGGATGCTGAAAGGGGAATAAGGACAGGCTCCCGCGCTTGCGTTGAGACGGAGGGCGGATGAGTTGATATATCTCCCAGAATACTTGCATACCTCGGTCTCACAATCCTTTTCCCCCTACCACCATCCTGCCTCTTTGTGTCGGCGCCGTGGCCCTCATTCACAAAGCACGGCCCTGGTTTGCTTTCATATTCGCTTATTGCTTTAAAATCGGGCCATGGCTGCAGTATTCCCGGCTCGCCCAGAGTCCCAGCTTTTGCTTGAAGAATGCGACCTCTTCCCAGATTCGCCCACTCCAGTCCAACAGCGCTTTAATCCACCTCCTTCCCCGCCCCCGCGCGTTCGGAGCCACTATCGCCCGTTCTCCACGCTTTACACGGAGTCCCCTTATATAGAATTCGATAAAAAGGCCGCCCGTTTGAGATACTCCCCCTCCTCCGGTGGCTTGCAAGCTTTAAACGTCATGGGCATCAACCTCAAACCCAAGGCCAAGAAAGCCTCCCCACCCCTTCGCGACCTGTCAATTTCTCAGGTGTCTGCTCCGCTAAAAGTCAAAGGGAAGAAGAGCCCCGGCCTGGAGATCGAGAGGCCGTCCACGTCCTCGGGCGTCATGCTCACGCCACCAACTGTAGTTCAGATGAAGAAGAAGCGCTCAATGGCCTCTCTGTTCACAACCACTCCCGCCGATGCCACTCCCATTGCCAGCGGATCACTGGCAGACACCGAACCTCGACGAAGATCACCATTGGGCGCACGTCATGTGATGAGCCCGTCGCCGCCGACACTGCCAGAACGGACGAGCAGGACATTTGCTATCAACAGGGTCTCATCTGAGGATGCTACCGAGAAGGCCTTTGAAGAGTTTCCCTCGTCGCATGTACTTCTTCCCAAGCATATATGGGCAAAGCGCCACAACACGAAACTCCATCCATATCATCAAGAAATTCCTTACATGCAGTCTTACGATCCTATTTTGCTAGAAAGGTGCGCAAATTCCGCATATATGTTGTTTTTCTTGCTGAAATATCCCCCTTAGTGACCGATATACAGACATCCTACTACAACGGCTCAGCAACGGTCAACCATCTTTTCACGACTATGCAAAACGGCCACCTTCAATGGTTTTAGACCTTGGGTGTGGCGAAGGTCACTGGGCTCTCAACGCTACAAGCATATGGAAGAACACAGAATTCACTGGATTAGACATAGTCGATATCACACTACCTGCTTTTCAAACTACAGAAAATCTCTGTTTTGTCCAAGCAGACTTGTACGTTCTATTTTTTTCCGAGTCTACGCCTGTACTCACTATTTTATTCCTTTAAGTCTCGAACGAAGACTCCCCTTTCCTTCGAAAAGATTCGATTTGGTTAGGATGGCAAACCTTGCTCTTTGCATCCCAAAAGACAAATGGGAACACCTGTTCCAGGAAGTCCATCGCGTTCTGGCACCTGGCGGTCGACTCGAAGTCATCGACGACCAAATTCAATTTCCCTATGCCACGAAACCAGCTTACAACCCGCTCGACAAATTTGACTCTGCATCGTCTTTGGATATGTTTGATTCCGACGACGAGAGAGACGAATACGACGGCGAGACTCTCCTAGGACACGAGTCGACGGGGACGGAATCTACTCTTGTCAGCGACGAGTCGCGGCCTTCGTCCTTCGATGGAAAACGCCCCCAGATGAGCTCGTCAGCCACAGTGCGCCAGGTTGACATCTCAGGAAAGTCTATGTCGGAATATTTACCAACCGCATCACAGTACTCCACCCCAGTCAAGTCGGGTGCTGTCCGGAGCCAGAAATACGCTCGGGAGCTCCGAACGTACGAATCTGAATCTCGTCGCTTGGCTGTGGCACAGCAGGTGCATACCTCCCGGGAGCTTGAGAAGATATTCCGGTCAATGCTCCGCCGCCAGTATAGCATCTCATACCGGCCTGCGGACCGGATCGTGAAATACCTACACAACGTCTTCGGCGAGGAGTCGTCCGGCAAGAAATTCAGCTTCCACCTCAAACTCGCACCGGGGGATACAACGGATGGAGTTGCAGCTGCGGAAGTCGAGGTGGAGAGAGATGATAAATCGTCGATTATAAGCGTGGGCACAGTGGGGTCCCAGATCGCCTTGGATACCCCTACGGAGAAGAAAAAGAACTGGATTGGAGGCGACCGCGAGAAGCAGAAAGCGAAGAAAGCCGACAAGGAGAAGAAGAAGGCGGAAATGTCTAGTGGTGCCGACACCGACATTATAAGCCGGAGTTCTAGTGAGCGCTCAAGCGTGGATAGCCCGGTACCGCCTACATTGACACCGTATCCCGCTTCGATGAATGCGAAAGCTGCTGCGCGCCTGGGACTGCCCATTCCGGGTGGCCTAACTGGACCTTCCCAGAATGACCCGACAACGCCCACACAGAACAAGACCCCTTCTCGCCGCTATTCAATATTGCCGACGCCTGCAGTTTCTTCACCAGCGCCAGCGCTGCCCACGCCAGTGCCTCCCATGATTAATTATAACAACAAGGCAGCGAACCGCCTGGGCGTCAACGCTGACGGGACTCCTGTTCGCATCGAGAAGCGAAGGCGGAGGACGAAGAAGAAGTCAACGCTGGTGCAGTCGCCTGGCTTGGTTGTGTTTCCGGCGACCTATCTTCCTCTGAACCCGGTGGAACTCGAGATGCACGCGTCCAAGAACATTCATTCTTTGATCGGATGTAGGGCAGCACTCGCTGATTTCTTTGCATCGCATACTGATGAGGAGGGACGGCGATTGGTCGAAGACGATGAATTTGATGAGATTATGTGGGATTACGAGTGGTAAGTTATCAACTGCATTTGTTGGCATATCTGGGCATTATAGTGATCTTTTATTCTGCAGTTTCCGTCGCAGGCGCCTCAATTGGCCATCTGAGATCGTTGATCTAGTCGATGATGATGATTCCTCCAACTTGTCGATGTTCTCGTCTGATTCTATACCTCCCATGCACTCGTCGAAATCAGTATCGCCTTCGATTACGCCCGCTAGGGATAGCGCTGACACAACTGGTAGTCAATATCGCCGCGATGATATGACCCATGTGCGCACGATTCGGGTGTTCCACGCAGTCAAGGCCAGTCTACCCCCATTGTTGAGCATCTTCCACTCGCAATCATCGGCGCCTTCTTTCTGAATCGTGATCTCTGTCCCTTGGGCGGTTCATGACGGCCTTTTAATCTCCTTTCTCACATCATCTGGCATCACTATCATTGGGTACATTGATCCCCATCATCCCACTATCCACTCCCACCATGCATTTATTTTTCACACCTGTTTATCTGGTTTTGGGCTCTTCATGGACTTCTGCATCACTGCAAAACATTCACCCAACTCTTTTTCGATTTTTTTTTGCTTGTTCTGTTTTGGCTTCTTTTGCATCTTTGCATGTTGTTCTGTTCTCATTGCTGATCCAGGACCTTCCTTCCTTCCTTCATTTTATGACCTTCACGACCAACAACGTCCAATTATAAATTGTACAATACTAGTTCTCGCATCACATATGGAACATAGAATCTCATCATGGCTCTTCATCCAAACTTTGTTACACTTCGTTGGCTGATTTTCTTTCGCTCTTCAGTGACTTTCGTTTCCATTTTCCCTTCGATGACATCTCGTCGCTTTTCATTTCCGTGATTCGACCAACTCCGCATGCAAAATGATCACTGTCGTTGCTTCCATCCCCCTGAAGTAGCGTAACGTTACTTAGGGCCTTGATGAGACGGCGCAGAAGCGATGTGGGGAAATGTGGTATCGAAATCGTGAGTGACATGCATTCACTTCCGAGTCCGAAACGTGTTTTGCATGTCCACCCACCTTGTTGTCTCGGTGTTTTCGGTTTTCCCGCCCCGCGGCGTATTTCGTTCTGACCTTGCTTTTAACTCCATTTCTGTACTGTACATTCCCTACTATACCTCGATATGCTCTTTTCTCTTGCTAAGTTTGTACTAGTACTACTCAGTTCTTGGATAGTAATTAACATTATTCCCGACTTATATGGGGTTCCACTAGAATAAACACAATCCAAATGTTTATTGTACCAAATGTAAAACAGAAATGCTCGTACACTTATATTCCGAAAGCAGCGAAGTGAATTTGGTATACTGATTGATGGGATAGGCTGGTAATACAACAAGGGATATCGGAACCTCTACTGGCACAGTCATTTATCGTGGAATTGTATATGGATGATGGAAAAGTGGTGGAAGTTAGTAGTGTGTACGTAAAAAACATCCACAGGATGCTCCTAAGCGAGAGAAAAATTATCCGAGTCCGGCAAAAGATCTGGAATCTTGGGGAGTTGTCGCGAGGATGTGGTCTTAGGAGTGGGAGAAACAGTCTGCAAGTCTAGTTCAAGGTCACTACTCGGAACAGCAGATATTATGCTCCTGGCCTCTGAGTTGAATGTCGGATCAATCTCGATGAACCGGTCGCGCAGATATGCAAAAGATGCTGCCTGAATATTTGGCTGGGGAGAAGGGGTTGCGGGGAAATTCTGAATGACCGATCCAAAAGTGGACACCGAGTTCAAAAATTGACGCGATGAAGTTACTCTTCCTGTAAAGATGTGTTAATATTTTGTCAGACGCAGGTGAAGAGTACTGATGGTAATTACGCACCATTTCGTCTTCCCATGCGATGCTCATAACTGAACCAATCTTGCGTTGACCGTCGCGCTTGGTGGCGCCCATTGAAGACCGACCCCGAGAGTGCTGTCGATGAGCGGCTGAGGGTTTGTGGCGTCGATGTGCCAGTAATATTCGTTCCATCTGATGGGCAAGTCGAATATGTCGATGGCGCGTATGCGCTGGGTGAGTCGGGTGCCGATGACGTTGGATAGACCGTGGATGTTGGAAGACTTCTGCGAATGGAGTCCCTGGATCCATTTTCTCCGTTGATTAAGATACTGGGTGGCCGTCGAAGTGGATTCAATGCTGGAAGCTCTTCAGCTATCGTACAGCTGGTCTCCGTCCCTAAGTCCTTTCCCCTGAGTGATTGTCTGTGGAAGCTGTTCGTTTTTTGGCGCTTCACAGAGGGGTAAGAAGAGGCGAATGAAGTGTGGCTAAAATGTTTCTCGTCCAACCCTTCTCCCTTTTCACTGGCGGATGGAGTAATGTCCAGAACCCGCGCGTTATCTATCCATGATTCGTCAGAGCCATCGTCTGCATTTTCCGAGTCATGAATAGGAATAGGTTTTGGTAACACCTTGCCTATTCCCATTCCGACGAGAAGGAAAATAAAGGAGATCAAGGTCAGCCAAGTGCCATTTCCTATTTGCGCTGAGGCGTTTGCACCTGTAAACGTCCTCCGTACTGAAGAATATAGTGCGAGGTCGACGATGAATGAAATAAAGACGAAGATAGTCAAAAGGGCAACGGATTCGACAAGCCATCGCCCAAGGATACTGTTTTGGAAATTGGCGCACAAAATGATTGTAGCCGCCACCAGAGCGAGTATAAACGATACAACGTGCAGGGTCAACGCTTTAGTGAGAGTCGATGGAAAATCAGGGAGCTGTGTCGGACTTGGAAAAAGGAGATCAGCTAGGTAGAGTAAACGGAAAAGGTAGTTAGCATTGATTAGCACGACCGGATTTGGCAAGCTTTGAGAAACGCACTGGCTTGATAACCATAACTCGGGCATTCCTTCACTCCGCCAATTTCTAAACAGAATCCAAACGTCCCCAGAGTGACCTCTTCTAGACCGGAAGGGAAAGTGGCTTTCACAAAGTAGACGGTGTCAATGTATGGAATACTGAATGCCCCGAAGAAAAGCATGAAGACCGATGAAAGGACCAAGAAAAGAAGGGCTGCGCGGAGGGCACTGAACCGGGAACGAAAGAACGTCGGGAGGCAGAATTGTGTTTCCATGATTAATGAGCGGTAGGTCCAGGGGGATAGTGAGGGGATCGTGTTTGCGTACGTTCGCTGGTCGGGCAGCAGACACGCAACGGTCGTTCCAGACAGACACTGTTGAAAGACTTTGATCCTTCAAGTAGTGCGTTCCTATCTGGGCAGAGGGGAAAGCGAAAGAACAACTTCGGGGGCACATTCTTCCAAATATAACATTGAGAGATTGGCCACTCAGCGCTCTTTACGCACTTCCCACTACCAAATCGCGTAAGCTGACTAGTGGTGTTGTATTGGCCTTATGTGATTATGATTGATATGGTTCCTCAGTAGAATGATACTGGCCAGCTGAGATGCGAGTTTGGCTTAATCCAGTGCTCATGTCAAGCTGTCGGATGGCGTTGTCCAGTGGACCGTATGTGAAGTAAAATAGACGCCAGAAATCATGATGAACATGATATATCAGGGTGGCATCAGGTGCAGCCACTGCGCAACGTCCTTCTGGTGCGAAAGGAAGTGGGGAGATGATCAGTTCAATCACTGATTCAGAGTATTCTGCAGGCCAACTCCTCTGGATTAGGATAACATTGTGGACTGTGAGAGGACCTGACTGAGCATACCGTAACCGATTGTCCGAGGCCGAGTGAATCAGGGTGAATCACCTGAAGGGTTTTTGGACAGCATGAAGGATTAGAGGCAGAGTTAACAGGATCTGAATCTCCTTCCGAGCGCGGATTCTTGAGTGAGAGCGTGCTCGGAACTGTTGTTGATCAAGATCAAGCGCTGGCAGTGTTCAACAACACACATTATCCCGAAATAGAATGAAAGGCCGACAGGTTGACAAACTGGTTGCAAACTGGCGCATCTTCCGTTGAACGTCCAAAAAAATCAAATAAGTCCAATTTGGCTAATGTCATCTTAGCTATTACTTGGCTGATATACTACTCTATATAAATGTCCTTTTGGGAGGGGGGGGAGGGAATTGGTCCATGGATGATCTTATCCAAGTTCTCCGAGATTTTTCAAGCTCAACAATCGTGGTCAGTGGCCGTGATTCGCTGCTTTCCGGAACGACGGTCTCTATTTCGCCGGAACGTAGACACGATACTGCCGAGCGTGGATGAGGAGGATGACCATAGCCTGGATTAAGTGGAGCGGTCGGAAATTTGGAGATGAGCGAATTCAAGGTCGACGAAGAAGCGCTAGTGTGCAGGGTATGAGGAACACGCAGGCTATTGTTGTCTGCAGCTAGAAATCAAATTAGCGTCAATTTGAAAACAAGCTTTTCAAGGTTCACACTCACTATTCAATTCTTGCATTTGCGCAGAATGAGGGGTATGTGATCTAGGAGGCGTAGGCGGTAACGATTTATCCACACCATTGAGGGAAATGCTATTGATGCGAAATGTTGAAACAGGACTGAGATTCCTGAGGGTAGGCACGCTAGTAATCCCTATGTCCGAGTCATTGTTGATCTGAAAAAGCTTGGATGAGAAATAGCACGCTTTGAGGCGAAGCATCATCATTCACCATAACGCCATGAAATCTTTGGCTGTATTCGTTTGAGACCATTCCATGCACTGATAATGGTTGGGAGTTCAATAGGATTTCGACATTCGGTTCAATGGGTGTTGCAGTTGGATGAACCTGCGAGTGTTGTTTCGTGGCAGGGGGTTCCAAAATATTGTTTAAAATGCGCCTTAAGACAACAACGTCGTTCGCAATATTGCCTGATGAATCTTGCTCTTCGTCATCACCTTTCGGGCGGTATTTGGTGACGAAATTGTAACATATCGCAAAGAGCTGCAGTATTAAGGCTGTCAGGGTAAACCAGATTGCATTCCCTAGCTGCAGAGTTGCTTTGTTTTCAAACGAGATTTCAACCTCTAGATAAAAACAAATATCGACGATGAGCGACGCCAGTGAAAATGTTGCCGAAGAACACATTATTTTGAAGGCCCAATACGTTGCAGGAACGTAGTGGAACACTGACAACAGAAGAAGTATGACGGTGATATGGGAAATAGAAAAGGTGAACATCTGGATGATCAGGGCATTTACGACAATAGTAGGAATGGTCGGCAGTTTCCTCGTCGAAAAAAAAGAAGAGTCATCTACCGTATGGAGTCAATGAATGGCTCAGCCTGGGGGTATAATTATTACGCACCTAGCTGGTATCCTATCTTAGGTTGTGAGCAAAGGTGGTTGGAATTTCTGACCATCTCCCGACAGAATCCGAGAGGACCGAGGAATACGGGCTTTGACGCAAAGTGAAAGTCGGCTCGGACGAGAAATATTGAGGAAATGAAGGGAGCACCGAAAGCGGAGAGGAAAAGGAAGACAGTTGCGATGCATGTCGCAACTAAGGGGAGGATGTACCGTCTATCCTCAGCTGTCCTCGCCCAGTTGCGCCAAAACGCAACCATAGGTTTAGGTTGGGTAAGGAATGTAGAGATGAAAAGGAGCGTTGAACACTGATAGAGGGATCGGGAGGAAAGGGTGACCAGCTCGCTGTCAAAAGTCATCCTCTGCACTGTAACTTTTAACATTTTTCTGCTGCGAGTATCCAAGATATAAAAAATAGATGCCAACCTGCCGGACTGAGTTCATTTGGTCGCAGTTGATGATGGTGGCAAAACCATGACACTGCCTGCATAACTCGCAACCAATGAGGTACAGCTATCAACGTAGCCATTTTGCATATTGAAGTGCTTCAGATATTTTCGATTCAGTTCTGGACCTCAGTTCATAGACTCTGCTGGCGTTCTGAAAAATTAGACAACCCTAGGGGAAAATTGGAAGTGAAGTAGAACTTACTTTATCGAGTATTACTGTAGAGTTCTGCAGAAGCAACTAACCCTCTGCTCATCTTTTGTCACATTGACCTAGGAATCATAATCGAAAGCGAGAGTCGTCAAGATGAGAGATTGTGGTACGGTGACGGAGGTGGCCGATAAACTTATCGGGCCAAGCGCTAATCCAGCTCCGGCACTGGCCGTGCCGCTGCCGATTTTGATATTCATTGCCATCTCTTCCCTCTGGTCTTAGGTAGTCTTAGGTCTACTTTATCTTTGACTTCAATGTTGAACACGGCTTCAAAATCATATACCCAATTGGGTGTTATACGCACCAAAGATAACTTATCGATGCACGAGGAGCAATAATTTCACATCCTATCGGCAAGAACATATAAATACAGCTCTTATCTTCGAACTGAGGGAATCGAGGAGAGCCGCTTCGACCACTAGATGTATTCTCTGAGAGCATTCGTATTCGCTGCCTTGCTCGAGGGGGCACTTGGCCACCAACATCATCCAGCTGATCCTCTTCAACCGCAGTTGCCGGTATTCGTACAGGATCCTATTCTTGCTCGACAACAACCATTCACGGGACCAACTTGGATAGAGAAATATGGCCCGCAGACTGACTCTACCTTCTCTGGCCCATTGTCGTTCTCTCATCTGCCTTATACGCGATGCTTGGATAGCGTTGACACCAAATTCGACATTGCGGTTCTCGGTCTGCCATTCGACACTGCAGTGAGCTATAGACCTGGGTATTTATATCTTCAATTGACCTCTCATGTACTTTTTCTTACAACTCTGCATCAGAGCTCGTTTTGGTCCATATGCCATTCGTTCTGGTAGCCGCAGGCAACGAGACGCTCGAGGATACACCCTATCTTGGGCTCATGATCCGTTTGCGGAAGGGCAGACAATCATCGACTGTGGCGATGTGAGTCCAATAGTCACCTTCGCCAATACAGATGTGTGATCGTTTCTTAGGTCCCGGTGAACGCTTTCGATAATGCACTTGCCATTGATCAAATGGAAGTCGCATATTCTACGCTCCTCGCAAGATCTGCCGCACGCGACGCGGAAGTACAACCTGTCACGAGTTTGCTTGCGAAAGATGGGTTAGAGCACCCTCGGATTATCAGGTAAAGACAGTCTCTATATCTACAATATTCTGTTGCTAACGACTGTCAGTCTCGGAGGCGATCATACCATTGTGAGCAACGGTCATGACCTCAACTTGTGAGGTTACGGTGTTAATGTGAATCCAGGTGCTGCCAATCTTGCGCTCCTTAAACAAAGTATATGGACCCATCTCAGTCATTCACTTTGATGCACATTTGGTTAGTTTGCATCTGCAAGTTGAAAGAATGACAAGCTAAACCTCGACGCTCCAGGACACCTGGCCTGCTTATCCAGGACAAGCTACCGAACAATCCAGAATCACCCATGGCACCTTTTTCTACATTGCTAATGAAGAAGGTCTGGTGGCTAACAATAGCATTCATGGAGGAATAAGATGCAAACTTGCTGTAAATATTTGTTTCCAATATTTTTATTCGTTAACTCACATGTGCATTCAGGGTACGAGCGACCTTGAAAATGATGCCGAAGTAGGGTTCCAGGTGATCTCAACGGACGATATCGACGATCTCGGGATTCCGACGATAATCAAGAAAATCAGGAAACGTATAGGAGACAGCCCAGTTTATTTGAGGTATTTCTTCATATACATTTCATGATAGAAAATGACTGAAATGTGCACAATTCAATAGTCTTGATATCGATGTGATAGGTAAGAGGCGAAGTCCCCTCAGCGCTATTTTATTCTGAAATGATTTCTAATGATATGCAGATCCTGGATTAGCGCCCGCTAGTGAGTCACCTATGGCTTAATTGAGGGATCTTATCTGATTGAGCGACCTTACTAGCTGGTACACCTGAAGCAGGTGGTTGGACAACTCGCGAACTTAAGCGAATTATTCGAGGTCTTGCAGGACTCAATTTTGTGTGCGTCCAACTTCCAACTTGCTGGTTGCTGCGAATGAACCTATTGAGCTGATCTCAAATTCTATTCATGCAGTGGTGCTGATATTGTAGAGGTGGCACCGGCCTATGATAATGGTAAGTATCTTCTCATCGCTGTCAATGTAACGCGGATGGATAACTTTGCTTCAGCGGAAATTACTGGAATCGCTGCAGCCGATTTCGTTCATGACTTCCTGTCCATGCTTATGACGAAAGCGCCACCGACGAAGCCTGGTCATCATTAAACCATACATGATCTCCTTTTTTATTTTTCTTTCTTTTTCTTTCCTGTTCCAGAATGTTGTTTTGTACAACCAAAAACGCATCAGCCTTCCAACGACCGATGCAGATACGTACATTTTCTCAAACATCCCTGTAATAAAATTCGAATAAATTTGTAAACAACAAACTCACCGTAATGTATTTTTTCTGGCCAAAGCAGAAGAGATAGGCAAGGAGCCGAGAACTTGGTGACATAAATCAAAATAGCTTCGTAGGTAGATGAAGTCCATGGTCTCTGTACGATAAATAGATAAAAAATCATCATGAGGATCCCACCAGCAGCTACTGCGACAAGATCAAGATATGGGCCCCGGCAATCCCTGCCAAATTTGAACTCCGCCGCATCGACGAGAAATGACCGCAAACTCGGTGGCCTCCCACAACCCTCCGGGGTCTAAAGTAAATATCAGGATAGTATATTGGAAGGCATCAAAGAAAAATGTTCGGTGCAGAATCTTTTAAAACGTCGTAGTTCGCTCAGAATGGTATACACGAGGGGCATATCTCGGCCTTGGGGGAGGAACTAAAAATTCTACACCGAAGAAATCAATAAAATATGTTTCTAATGTATAACTTCCCTTTTTATTTTGCGAAAAACGATCCGGAGGAGGCTGCGCAACTTGAAGTACTTTCGAGGTCGTAGTCGGGCGCGACATTGCAACTATAAAAGGAAATTCTGCCCATCATCCATTGGTTTAAGTTAAGAGCTATCGCGATGCCCATTCTGAGCGCTAATAAGGGCTATTTCTTCATCTATCACTCCAAGATGAGACACAATTAATGAACTAAACCTTGAGTCCAAGTTAGGTGCAGCATACACGCGAGGAATTATCAGAATTTGGCCTCCAGCAGCGTAATTATGGCCTGTTGTGTAGATGGGCTCAAAATCAAGTAGGAATCTCGCTAGCTGCACCCAATAAACACTTGAGACAACTCTCAATACGGCATAAAGAGTATGCAAAAACATTTTGATTGCTACTGCCCTTACACGATGATAGCAGCAGAGACAATGGCGGTGGGCTTCATACTAACTCAGGAAATCACACCTGTTTTATTCCAGGTAGGTGCATAGTCGATCTCATATTATGTACATACCAGGTTAATTTTAAAAGCAATATACTGCGATAAGAGCAATTCTTGAGGCTCGCAAAGTCATAGAATGTGTTGGATTGCTAGAATGTTAACTGTGGAGAATCCAATGAAAAACAAGGACTTTTTGGTGTTGAAAAATCTTATTTCTCATTGAAGAGTCGAAGTAATTATTTAGCTACCTCGTTTGCCTTTTTTCTTTGCACCATTCTCGCGGGGTGAGGTCAAAACAGTTGAAACTTCGAGAGGTTGAGGGAGATCAACGGTCGTGAGAAGACGTGATCCCAAATCGGGTAGCGGCCACTTTTGTTGTCACACATTTCTCGCAGGCGTTGCCGGGGCCCACAAGATAGGGGAGGTATCAACGAATATGTAAGTAGTAATATTTATACATCGAGGCGTCGCTTTGCGACCAAAACAATCAATGTCAATGAGGTTCTATCGCTTGCCCCAGTTCCCCGCGATGCCTGACGTCCCAGGCTCGTAACCAGGAGGGGCATCTTCTGGCGATGAACTTGGCTGTGGCCGAGGTCCACCCACAGGACTTCGCACTGCTGGCTGTGAATAGCCCATGTTGGTATCGATGGGTGGAGGAGATTGAGTTAGCGTAGGTTGGCCATAGCCGTATCCTCCAGGACCGTTGTGGTCTGGCAAAGGAGGAACGGAGTTGTTGCCATACCCATCACCGCCCAGTGTGTATGCACGATCGTGTTGAGCTGGGGATGGGGAGGATGTAGAGTGGTTTATATACGGATTGGCTTGCACAGCACCACCGTACGGCGTGTTGGCGCCATATGGATCGTGGTAATTTGAAGGTTCTGCATAATGTGATTGCGGTTGAGGTTGAGGCTGAGAGGCATAGGCTTCGTATGGAGACTGTGCAGTGTAGGGATCATATTGAGAATACGCTGAAGCTTGCTGATTGTGTCCCACGGCCGTAAAGTCTGAAGAAAAAAAAATTAGGATATAAAAATATCTGGATAATGAATTTGACATACAGGATGATCCACCCGCAGTATGACCGTACTCCCGCTCCTGGGGGTACTGACCAGGGATTGCGAGCATAGGACTAGCCTGAGCTGGAGCTGCTCCTGCGTTATTGTACGCGGCATAAGGCGATGCTCCATAGTTGTCTTGGGGCATCGACTGCTGCGGCCTAGGACTGTTGAGCCTTGTATTGTTACTGTATGTGGACGGCGCATATCCACTAGGCTCTCGGTGAGGTGGGTAGGTGTTGCTGGCTGGAGTTTGAGGCTGCGAAGGACCGGCGTAATATTCATCGATTGTACGGGAGCCAGGGACACCTTGCACGTATCCATTTGCATATCCTTGCGTATGTCCTGCCATTGGCGCAGCTGCTCCTGCGATACGAGTGCGACTGTCGTGTTCATGGTCGTTGTCAACGTAAACTTGTTCCCCGTCGACATGACCTGTGAGTGGCTGGCTTTCGTAGAATGCAGGCAGTCCAGTCTCTGAGGTTTGCTTCTGTCGAGCCTTGCGGTCTGCCTCTGCCTTGACAGCATCCAGGCGTACTTGTTCAGAATAGTTCTTATCGGGTCCTCCTTCCGTGTCTTTGTTCATCCAACCACCAGATTTTGCGGGTGCTCTTGGTCTTGATGAGATACAGCATCGTCCGAAGGTATAGAAGCATCCACTGAAGAATAGGAGCAGCCATGCAGCCAGGGTTAACCAGATCGCATTACCTATCTGCGCCGACCCTACTGAGTTGATTCGAGACTTGGCGACGAAGAATAGGACCAGATCGAAGATAAAGGCAAACATGGCGACGACTGCTGCGAAGCCTGACACAAAGGTGCTGCAGCATGTCATAGACATTTCACGAACATGCGCCAGCAGGCCGAAGACAGCAGATACACCAGCTCCTGCGAGGGCAACGATGTGAAGAACGAGGGCGTATGTGAGCCATTTGACAGCGACTTCCGGGATTTCAACAGGAAGTTTGTTTCCGACTAGACCGTTGATGTCTAGATGAAATCAGGTAAAACTCCCGCTGAAAGAGGTGATGTCGTCCAGCGCTTACCCAGTTCATACCCCACTGAAGGCTTGGAACACGTTGTACCGTTCGTCAATTCCAAACAGTACCCCAGCGTTCCAAACGTAATGTTCCCCGTAAATCCACTGACTTCAATCGATGCCTTGAGAAAGTAAACGGACTTGAAGTAGGGAACGCAGAACGAAACCACTGCCAAGAGGACTGTGGCCGCCAGGGTAACGATGAAGCCTGGGGTCGCAGGGCGTATGAAACCCATATGTGAGAAGATCGAGTTGGGCTGCCGGAGTCCTTTCTCTGCTGCTGAGAATGATAGATGAAGAAATTGTCAGGAAGAAGTAGGAAAGGAGATGGAGGCGATGATATGAGAAAAGCCTGAACAGACACACTCCCAAATCCGGAAACTACGCACCGCCTCCGTCGCAGCCTTGAATCCGCCCCAGCCTCCGCCCCGTGAGCTCCATTCCGGCCAAAGATACCAAGACTTAAGATGTCCGCATGGTTGTTGCTGAATCCAATTATCCAGATGGATACTTTGCACTGCGCCTGCGGATCGTCGAATTTATTCAAATTTTAGTCAACTTCAAGTTGTAAAAGCCCTTCAGTTGACTCTATTTCCTTCGGTTGTGACGTCCTGGATTACCGACAAACATGACGAGCGCTCTTGATCTTCGTGTACCATGGAACATCTGAATCTACTCAACAGGAAGGGAGAATATATATTATGGTCATCAAAGGTATAACATAGTCGCGAAATGTCACATAACAGACAAGGGAGTAGTTTGGCAGATGAATCGTAGCAGTCCCTAGATTCCACAAAATAATAGTTACTCAATCCAACGACATAATATTTACATGACTTCTGCCATGCCCGTGTATCCGGTCTGGGGGTTATGTCCAGTATTGTGCGCGGAGATGGGTTGCCCAATACCGTTATAAGGATTACCCCCCATAACATTCGGAGGGAAGCCTTGATTTTGAGCGGGAGGCGATGGGGCGTTAGAATACATACTTGGAACATAAGATCCATTATTTCCTGGGAACGTGCTGGGGTCATTAGGATCCTAAAAAATAGTGAAACGGTAAGTGATACACATAACTTCATCAATACGATGAATGAAAACGCACATAAAGTTTGGGGGCAGGGGTACCAGAAACAGTCGGAGCACCCATAGTACCACCCGTAGGATATGGAGCCACCATCAGCTTCTCGTCGAAAGGCGCAGGAGGCGATTTCTGTTGGCGGCGACGGCGAAGAACAAACCAGGCTGCAAGTCCCGCGACGAGGGCAAGGAAGACGACTCCTCCAACGACTCCTCCAGCAATGGCGCCAGCGTTACTTTTCTTCTTTCCTGAATCAACCGGTGCTGTTGGAGAAGTGACTGGGGTGGTGCTAGTCGCTGACGGAGGAGCAGTTGATTCAGGCCCAGCTAAGTGCGAACAAATACTCAGTCAAACCATAAACGTCAAACAAAGGTAATACGTACCAGCTGCCTCTGCAACTTGCGGGTTGAAAATGTCCATCCCATTGACCTTGAGAAGGCGCCATTAGATGTATACAAGGATAAAGATGCGAGGAAGTACCGTGGGGTCCAGATAGGCATAGTGGGGCACAGCAAAGCCCGCAGGTACAGGGAGTGGGAAACTGTACACTCGTTAAAGATAGGTTCAAGTTCGAAACAATCGTAGACCATACACTGTCAGAAGAACTGTGGTGCAGTTTTGATCATAGAAAGACCACCTGGATGATAGGAATGATAGAAACAAAATAAGAAATTGGATGTACGCTTGCGCCAACGATAAGAACGTACGTCGAGATCTCAGCACCCTGGCAGAGAGCACAGGCGCTTAACATCGAATAGAACACCGAACTACATCTGCATTGATTTGCACCCCCAGGCATGGGCCCCAGATAATTCTGCGTTGGTGTCAACGCGGGGATCGGGAAATCTAATATGTGAATGTGCTCAATTTCTGACCCCACTTTCGTTTGATGGGAGCTTGCCACTCACCAACGCCAATACATGCTTCCCCCAGAGCAGACGCAATCATACAAGGGCTTTGGCCTAAGGAATTGAATGTCTGGTTGCATAAATGATACAATATCAAGGATCAGTAAGAAAAGATATCTTCAACCAAGAACATACCCAATCGAATCCTGAGTTGCATGTAGGGACAGTGCCCAATCCAACCACATAGGAGGGCAAGAGGCTCAGGAGCAAAGCGGCTGCTGCAAATTGGCTCATCGTGCTTCAGCAGCGAGCGCTGGCGAACCCAGATAGTGGCAGGAGCAGAGAAGGGAAGGTCCTCCGGACTAGTCGGTCACTGATCTGCTCATTTTGAGCAGCGTGTTGACCGCCTGCCGAATCAAAGCGACCCTTGGACACAGCCATGAGAACGTCCTGAAACAGTAATTTCCATCAACTTTCCTCACCTCGTGTGTCCGCGCCCTGGATGAATGCGTATGGGTCCCGTGGACGGTGTATTCCGTCAAGTTCGGTGCAGACCTATGCAGACGCAACTATCGAGCGCAGCGTCTTGGAGGTGGCCTGGAGGCGCGATTATCCGTCTCGCTATCCACTGAACGTATGAATAAGTTAATCTAGAGCCGCAGCCAGTGAACTCACACGAACGATAGAGTTATCTCTGTGGGACATTTGGATTGATGCGAAGGTTAATGAAATCGAGTGTTTGGAATGGAGGACTTTGGATAAGTCAATCAGGAGCTATGTATGCGCCGAGAGCGGCTTGCAAGACTCTTTTGTCAGTTTCATTGCAGGAAGCAGTGGATGGCTGTGGAATATGATGGATGACTGACCTAAGTATAACAATTGTCGTCTTTTTGGCATTTCAATTGCCCTTGAAGTTAGCTTGAATGGGCACTGAGTACTGAGGGACTATGAATGGGAAAGTCAGGACCAAGTTGTCTAGTCATCGACAGCCTGATCCTTCTGTTATCTGCCTTGTGGTGGAGGGCGCCGACGTTTATAACAGCATGGGATCGCAGGTCAAGTTTAGGTGACATTGAAAAGTCAAGTGCGAAGTTAGACGGCCCGGACGGCTTGCTGTGATCGGTGGCCGACGTCTTCCCGATCATTCACAGGCGCCCGTTAGTACGAGGACATCACTTTACCTTTTCTAGTAGTGACATCTAAGGATATGCGTACATGGGCTGATCAGTTTCTATACCTGGTCACGGGGGAAATGGCATCGAATCCTGCGTACGCAGAATAAGCGCCCAGTGGCATTGCTAATACTCCAGTACTGAAGAACCGAGGAAGCATTATGTTGACTTAGAATAACTGCTCCCGAGATCTTCTACAATTCGGAGTAGTTAGACGAAGGCAAGCTTCCCAGCTGATGGTTTATGTATACGTGCAATGCATATCTGGAAGTCTTGCAGTGGACCGCGGTAAAATGTCATATATTTTTCTCCAGATATGGATAGACGCTTTCCCTCGAGTAAAATATGGAAAGTCCGACTTTGATCAGCCATCCCGGTAAACCATTCCTCGAATGCATTTTTGGAACTTCAATCTTTGTTGTACATCAACTTCTAGAGTCAATTCTTCTTCCCAGTGATCCCAGCAGAGCAACATGCACCCAGCCGTCGTCAATTCTGTGAGTGACTCCTGTCGAGTTGAAGACGGGTAGGATGGCATAAAAATCAGCGGTCTATCCAACAACAGCATTCACTGTCACTGACTTGATTATTATTCTTAGGAAAACTGACGAGAAGTAACAACTCCAGGCTAGAGGCGCCTAGTGGGTGTAAGCGCTACTTACACTCGGTCACCCTAATGGAAACGACTTCAAATAACCATCGGTTGATGTCTACCCTTTTCTAGCCGGATAGTTGGGAAGCGCATGATAGTATGCAGTGATAGAACACGCCCGCCGCCCGCATGTGCCGAATCTACGCGCAAATAAATTATGCAGCGCCGGTGTAACAAGTAACTAAAATCACATCGCTCTGAAACATTGGCAGAAAATGCTGAATATCTCGCTCGACCTCGGAGAACAGACCTCGGATTCTTTTTATTTTTGTGCATTGCTGAGCAGTTACGGAGAGCAGCATTCCGTGGTCGATCACAAGCGAGTGTGGGAATTTGGGGTTGAATTGCGGGGTAGAGGGTCGTGGCCTTGCCGGAGCAGGCGCCGCGACACCTATGCACACTCAGACATGACCGACGCCCTGTAAACTGTTTCACGTAACCCATGGGTAGAAGGAACACGCGCGCTGAATCATCCCGATCTCATCCTACGTAACTCGTGCTGTCCCAATACATATATCACAAAGCACCCAAATGCTTGCACGAGCAGCTTTGGTTTCGTCCTCGACAGCACCGGCATCGTCACCCATCATCGCCAACGCTGTGCGCCACTTGACTGCGCCATAGGCCGCAGGATATCCATCTGATCTGGTAGCGAATCTAGCAGCGCCCTAGGTGTTGGGTTTCACGTTTTCCGAGTACGTCAAAGTCGAGTGCAACGCGCATCAATTTACAAGAATATCCGGTTCTGCCTTTAATTCCACGCCTATTAAGATTGCGGAATAATTTCCCTTTCCCTCCTCCTTCATCGACTTCGAAAGTCGAGATGGATATGGATACTGCGACGCTAGGCCAGCGCGCCTTCTTGAGTGTGGCCGGGTTCATTTATGCATCTTTTGGGTTTTCATTGGTGCGTACTTCATCTAATCTTAACTTGCTCCAAATGGCTCATGGGATTTCATGCGTAGAGTGTTATTACAGCGTTATTTAACTTATTATTCCACTCTAACGCGCAACATGAACTCATTCTAACGCTCCCTTCTCACTCTAAACCTGCCCACCACCATCATGCCCACCATCATGGCACTCATGCTCGACCTCGGCGGCTTGTCCGGAGTGCATCAGAACACTCGACTAAAAGCCAGCCGCCAGCCCCGGAACCACTTCCTAGTGGTCAAAGCTTGCAAAAATCACCTTCGGAGAAGACAATTGTATCTTATCGGAAGAGTCTTCATGCCGATTCTAGTCCGCTCAGGACTATCCACAGCGTCTTGGGGAAGACTGCGAATGAAAAGTCTTCCGACCCATTCTCTAAAGATAAACGGTCATTTTTTAATGTCCATGGGCGCTCGCGTTCGGCGTCGATTCCATCCATAACGGTTGATCATAATGACTCTACCGAACATGTATCCTGGAAAATGCCTGACACATTGACTGAAGAGCCCGCTCAAATGTCTACCCCCAACCTCCTCCTCCCTGAATCTCAGTCAGTTCAATCCCCCCCTTCCTCTGCTCAGACTGCCAGTACTGTTAAATCAAATTCTTGTCCCTGGTCGACCATGAAGGCAAAGCCCCGTTTGTTTGATCCCAAGACTTGGGGAAACCATAAACGGCTGAAAAGATGCCAATCATCTCCGCAGCTTTGTGAACCTCCAGGAGTGCCATTTGCCCCATCTCCACCTCGCAAATCTCTGGGTAGTGACTCTGATTCACAACCAGCTCAAGATTTGAAGAAGATTAAGTCTTGGAAACACCTTCGGAAGGCAAAGAGTGGGTCGATTGACGAGAGTAAGAGTCCTTTTCATATTTTGCTATGGGTATAATCTGAACATTATCTGATTTAGAAGCTAAGGCTGATCGAAAATCTGACAAGAAACGATCTCAGACGCTGCGGACGCATCCTTATGAAGCGCCGTATTTCGCGCCGCCTCCAGTACCGACAGTGCCCGTACACATCGCTCTAGTACCTGATCACACCTCCTCGGACTATGCAAGCTCTATCGACTCGATGAAATCTTCATTGGGGAAAAAGCCCTCGAGATCTCAGACCAAGTCATAACATTTTGCTCTTTTAATATCTCGCATTCTTTCGTTCTCTATTGGTTTGGGCTTACGCATATACTTATATCTCCTAGTTTACCGCTCGGTTGTCCACACTCGTTTACTTTACCCCATGCAGGGATGTACAATAGCAAATGCACATCTTTTAAGATGTTAGCGCCCACAATTATCCGGAGCGCAGATCTAATCTAATCTTGGAGCCAGTTGTTCCGCGCCGCCGGTTGTTCGCACGGTGATTTGCCTCCGCTGGGCGGGATATTCTTGAGCTTGACTGCCGACTAGCAAAAAGAGAACGCGCAGCGACGAATGCATGTCTAGAACGACGAGCGAAACGCAAGCGAGAGAGGGAGGAGGGAGCGGGGGGGTTGAGCTTGGCAGTCGGCTTGCGGACCTGGCAGATAGATCTTCGGAGACGAGATCTATTTTGGCCCCTGCAAGCCCTCGCACACACCTCTTTCTTCCTCCTTCTCTCACAGACCCTGCCCTCCTCCTCCATGCTGTATTCGCCGCTGGTGCACACGTCGACATGATTCCTCGCACCCCCAAGTCCACCTCCACCCCCAGGCCAGAGACCGCCGACTCTGCCTCCTCCGGCCAGCAGCGCTCCCCAGAGGTCGCTCGCCCCCTCAACGTCACCGATGCCCTCAGCTACCTCGACGCCGTCAAGAACCAGTTCAACGAGAGCCCCGATGTATACAACCAGTTCCTCGACATCATGAAGGACTTCAAGAGCCAGACGTGAGTATCGCGCCCACCCAGGCGCCTCGTCATCCTGTTCAACCTCCCACTCACGGCCTGCCCTTTCACAGCATCGACACGCCTGGCGTCATCGACCGCGTCTCCCGCCTCTTTACGGGCAACCCATACCTCATCCAAGGCTTCAACACCTTCCTGCCGATGGGATACCGCATTGATATATCTGCAGACCCAGCAGACCCGAACACCATTACCGTCACTACGCCGCTAGGCACCACCACCCAGAACACGAACGGTATTATCCTGTCTACACGCCCCACCAGGGAGATCACTGCCCCTGTCCAGCCCCCACCATCCAGCGGTGGTATGTACCCCATCACCGCGCCTCTCATCCAAAACGTCCCCAATGGGCCCGAATCACGTTCCATGACTCCTTGGCAAGGCCAACCCGTTTTCGAACCACCACCACCACCTTTTCACTCTCCCGGCATCCCCAATCAGACATCTGCCGCCGCCTCTTTCCTCAATGGCCTGCACGGCAACAACAAGAACACGGTCGAGCGACAGCCACAGGGAGAGTTCAACCATGCCATCCAATATCTCAACAACATCAAAGCCCGCTTCGCCGACGAGCCCAATACTTACAAGCAGTTCTTGGACATCTTGCAGACGTATCAGAAGGAACAAAAGAACCCCCAGGACGTGCGTTGTGTTCTTCCTTTGTCTTTCAATAACAATATTTGACTATTTCCTCCCTGCCATTTGATAGTCTCAAGTCTATGGTCAGGTTCAAATCTTGTTCAAAGACGCCCCTGATCTCCTCGCAGAATTCAAAAAGTTCTTGCCAGACGTTATACCAGCTAGTCCTAGCCTGAACGGTATGACGCCCTTTCCACATATGGGACCGGGTTACACTGGTCCAGGAGGATACGCACCCGGAGAATCAAGTCCTCCAAGTCTCCCAGCCAAGAAGCCACAGACCAACAAGCGTAGCAGGAAGAGGGTACCAGAGAAAGAAGCCACTCCCGTTCCTCCGCCGAAGGCGGTATCAGGCAGGGTATGTCTTATCTATGTCCAGTCGCGCGCTTTGATGGTTTTGACGGCGAGTGTATAGCAAACGAAGAAGCCTAAACATACCCATGTCCAGGACAATGAAGCGCCCACCTTTTCACCTTATCATTCTCCTCCTCCAAGCCACGCCTATGCCAATGGACAAGCAGGCCCATCAAGTCTTGCCCACACGGGGCAATCCCACCCCAATCTTCATGCGCAGGACTATCAGAATGCATCTGCTGGAAAGCTGCTGTTCTTCGACCGCGCAAAGAAATCCTTGGAGAACCGCGAAGTTTATGAGGAGTTCTTGAAACTTCTCAACTTGTTTTCAAGGGATATCATTGATGTCCAAACTCTCATCGACCGAACGCTAGTGTTTTTGGGCGAAGGGGAGCTCATGACGGAGTTCAAAGACCTTGTGGGGTTCGACAATCGAGATAAAGTCGACAAAGGACCCCCTGGTAGTATACGTCTTGGACCACCTGAAATTCCTTCAGCACTTCCTGTGGACGATGGCGAGGGCCCAAGTTATAGGCGACTTCTGCCCAGTGTATGTCATCTTTACATTTACCTCAATTTCGGTTTCATTAATTTATTGGTTATAAGGAAATACGCCTGGCGTGTTCCGGACGAGACGAACTATGCCGTTCTGTCTTGAATGATGAATGGGTTTCACACCCCACCTGGGCTTCCGAAGAGTCTGGTTTCGTTGCTCACAAGAAAACACCCTTTGAAGAGGCTGTACACAAGAGCGAAGAAGAGCGCCATGAATATCACGTACAAATTGAGGCGCTAGTCAGGACAATAGCCGTTCTAGAGCCGATCAACTCCCGAATAGACGAAATGACAAACGAGGAGAGGGCCGCGTTCAGGCTGAAACCTGATTTTGGTGCCACGGCGATGGCGGTCTATCATCGCATTATCAAGAAGATATACGGCAGAGAATACGGGTTAGAAGTCATTCAGGCTCTGCAGGAGTGTCCCAGTGTTACGGTTCCTGTCGTTCTCAATCGTCTCAAGCAGAAGGATGAAGAATGGAGGCGGGCCCAGCGCGAATGGAGTCGAACGTGGAAAGAAGTGGACTCGAAGAATTTCTACAAGTCTCTCGACCATCAGGGAACCAACTTCAAACAGAACGACAAGAAGAACATCACTGCGAAATATTTTGTTGCTGACATCCAGGCAATCAAAAAGCAGCAGCTGAAGAAATTGGAACGCAAAGGTGTGAAGCCGTTTGCGCACGGTTGCGTCGGGCACCAGCTGGAATATTCGTTCAAGAACGCCGCGGTGTTGCAGGACACGCTCAAGATGGTGTCCTCATTCCTGGAACATTCGCAGTCCCAATATAGTCCGCAAGAACGCAGAGCAGTGGAGAAGTTCCTGCGTGCGTTCGTGCCGATGCTGTGCATGACATCTGAGGCGGAGTTTAGGACCAGCGCTCTGGGCGAGGGAGCTGCAGGAGCGGATGATGACAACGCAAGCGTCCACGACCTTGGGGACGGTACCCCTCGCAGTGCGAGCGGGAAGCGCTCTGCTAGCGGCCATGGACCCTCCGGTGGAATTCCGGCTAATGACTTGCGGAAAAAGCTGCTGAAGACGGCGCAGGAAAAAGCGTCCAAAAGAGACGGTCTAGGGGGCGCTTTTTCTGGGGTAGATTCCCGCGCGGCCTCGCCTTTGTCTGGCCATCGATCTCCTCATATTCCCCGGCAAGACGAGGATAGTACAGAAGCCCATGATATTTGGATAAAGGAAGCTGGTCCAAAATCGTCCACGGATGGCATTGCATCAGCCGCTGAGAATGACCGTCCGTTCTTTGCCAACACGACGTTTTACACCCTATTGCGACTTCTAGAAGTGAGTTATTTTCAGGCGGTATCCTGCTGTCTGTCTCTCCTTTGTGGACTGAGTGACTGATGGTTCTATGTTTACTATGTTGCCAGTTGCTCTATTCCCGGTTGTTGATGTGCTATGAAATTGGTGCGCAATACGCAGCACAGAAACATGCGCCACTACTCGCCAACAAGGTCGCGGTAGAGCTGGGCTTAGACGACCCTAATGGCCCCGCAACTGTGCTAGCGCAGACTATGGAACATTTGGGCAAGCCCGCCGCGGAGGACACCAACGTGGTGTACATCTATTTATTAACTGCCTGTGAGAAGTTGTTCGACAGTGAATTGGACCAGGCTACATTTGAGGAGCACATGAGGTGGTTTTTTGGCACAAAGGTGGGTTTTCTTTATACACCATGAGAAGATTTCGCTCATGCATTGACCAATTATTTATAGGCTTATACCCTGTTCACCCTGGATAAGTCAATCATCGCGCTCGTCAAACAGGTAAGTAGATTAGTTCACGGAGGCGAAGAGACGCTTTCCACGTTTCCATACTTTTGAGCGTTATGACAGACATCTCATCACTAACGCGATGGGTATTTCTAGGTGCAGACTATCCTGTCGGATAATAAATGTCAAGAACTATGGTCGTTGTTGAAAAGCGCGCAAAATTCCAAAAATATCACGACGCAGGATATAATAAGATATCGAAGGGAAGCTGAACGGCATGTTGGCCAGGACGACCATTTATATCGTCTCCAATGGGTAGGTGCAATTCTATCTTTGGATCAGCTAGCTTCATCTGATATGAACCACTATTTTTTGTGAATGGGTAGGTCCGGGAGTCCAGATGCATCCGCGTTTCTCTCTGCGGTCCGGACGAACCCAGCGTTGAGACAGATGGTTCGTCGCTGAGTAGATGGCGCGAGTATGTGGGCACGTACGTCATGACGCACCCAACGGAGTGGCTGCCTGAGCGCAAGGAGGCGGCGAGTCCAGTGTTTTTGCGAAGGTAAGGATTTTTCTGTTCGGGCCATCGGAGGGTGCTTTATCGGTTAATTGGTTTGCTACGATTGATTGACTCGCTGTGTATTTATAGGTGTGCTCGTGCAGCAGCAGAGGGCACAGCCCCGGTGGTGGAGGACCACATGAAGGTCCGAATCAGTGTGCCTACGTACCAGCTGGTGTACGAGGCGGGGTGCGAAGACTTTATGCGGCATCGGTGGGAGCGGAAAGAGGGCGAGGAGCTGGTGCAACGCGCAAAAGCGAGGGAGGAAGAACGACGTCGGATTGTAGACAGCAGTTTTTAGAATGTCCGTGTAAACAGGATGACGACGAAGATTGTTCGCCCCTTGAATGATAAAGGCAAAAATGGATGTCTGTTTACGGAGGTTTGTCGCCTGGGAGAATCGTCCTCAATCCCTCATCCTCCCCCGCCAACGCCCCCCTCTCCCCACGCACCCATCGTCCCCAGCCAAATCCCAGTCCCGCATCTCCTCCGCGCGTCGTCGTGCGCACCGTCGTCGCACCACATCCACCCGCGGGGCAGAAGTGCTGCATTTCCTTGGCGCATACACAAAGCTCAAGCCCCTTTACAAACATAATGGCCAAGCCATTGCAAGTCCAGCTTGCAAGTCCAGCGAAACCGAGCCTTTTTCCTCATCAGGTCCCACCGCCCCCATCTTATCGTCCCCGCCAACGTGTCCGTCGAGGATCGCCGCAATCGTCGTCAAAGGCCGGCCCATCATCAACCCTTCTGACGCTCCTCGCATCGCTCGCCTCAGCTTCAACAGCATATGGCAGCCCAGCGCCGCCTTCTTTTCTCTGCCCCACACTCGATTCGGGTGACATCCCCGCATGCAACCTCTTTCCCCGGGCATTCTCCTCTCAGATACCTTCCACCACCACAATATTCGTCGCCGATACCACGAAAAACATCCTAGCTCGACACGTACCCGATAGGTACACCAAGCAGGACGACGGAGTTTGGCGGAGGGTGGGATCTTACACTTTATATGGGGCAACGATGCCAGCGTGCACATCGGTGAGTATTATATTTCATATTCAATTTCGTCCTCTCAACATAACATAGTCTTCCTGTTCCACACCCACGGCTGCTGTTTCACCTCTGGATGATCAAATCCAAGTCGGCGACAAGGCAGACGTTACGACTACAACTTCTGCCCTCTACGACATATCGACGGACCTCCCTCCAGGCTGGAAGCCCGTGAAAAGGGAAAGCCGAACAGCCCTCATCCTCCTGATCTCCCTCTTCCTTGCCTTATTTATAGGTTCGTTCATTGTCGGGTGTATGTTATGGCGGAAAAGAATGAAGTCGAGGAATCGTGATATTGAGGGGGAGGCTAAGCGGCGACGGCACAGGACGAGTGAGGCAGAAGTGACACTAGAGAAAGAGATAAAAACAAAGCAAAAATTATGGGCGAGGGCGACAGCGAGATGGCGGACCAACGCTCGGTATTCTGCTCGACAACGCCGGGGAAGACGCATCAGTTCTCGGCTACCTCAGGCTAATCAATCGTCTACCTCTCTCGATAACTCGCGCAGCTACCTTGCCGAGTCTTCTTCCCGTCCCTCTAATTCTTTTTCTCGACGGTCTTCAACGGCATCCTTAGGTGATCAATCCCGAAACGAAATTACATCTAGCTCGTCTTCCCCACTGCAAGAGGGCGATTCAGCCTCGACGCTAACAACCCCGGAAGATTCCACACGTGTATCACCACCTGCATACCATCATCATCATGATCCACCAGGTGAAGAGTCGGCTTCTGCTGGCTATTCTGGGCTGTCGACACCTACCGGGATGACCCGCTCGCGCCGACCATCGCATTCGTCCGCATTGACCAATGCTTCCCAAAATAACACAACAATACCTGCACATGTGGCTCATGTAGCTACGGATGATAAAGCCTTGCTTGCTCGCCTAGCCACGCTCGCAAGTGCTCCCCCAGAAGACGAATCCGCGGATAGTGCTGGATCGGCACTCCAAGTTTCGGTACCCGAGTGGGAAGACGAAGATCTAGCATACATCGCACCCCATCTCGTAAACGTACCGGCCTCTAATACATTCTCCCCTATGTTCCCTCCACCCCCATCAAAAGAACGACTGGCAGCCGCAGAATTCTACGATTACTCGTACTCATTCGAGGAAATGGCTATTCCTGAACTTGAGGCAGGTCCCTCTGCACCGCCGTTTGAGGAAGGTTCGTCTCCGCCTCCGGACCTCGTCCCATGTGCGCCGCCCTTATTCGAGGAGGATGATTTCCCGGACGCCCAGGCTCAGCCCAGTGCCCCGAGTTGGGATTTAAGTTCATCACAATCCGAGCATGAACCAGTGAATGCGTCCGGACAGGACGGCGATCGGGTGCGATCGCACGATACAACTTCTTCCTCGACAGATCGGGACCCTTCTTCAGACACGTCTACAGTCAGAGACAGCATTATGTTGCCTGGATATCAACCATAACAAAGACGGTCCGCGCGGTAGTGTATAGTCTCCGCTTTTTCTCCTCGTCGCTTCTCCATATTCTGTAGCATCTCTTTGCGGTCACATTGCCCACTTCATTTGTACTTTGACATTTTATTACTTACATTGCATTCGAGTGTACATACCCTATGGTACTTATATCAGCACACACTATTTAGTAGTGTTTCTTGGAATCCTAATACGCAACATCGGCTTCTGTGACGTTCCCCATCGTTGTCTATACTTGAAGGCTGCTTGAAAATAGTCCTGCTTTCACCAGAATTGTATTATAGTAAACCGGGGTCCGGGGACCAACGACACCAGTGCCGTAAAAAATAAGTTGCATCACGTGCGCCAATTTTTTCAAAACGCGATCGAACTCAAGAGGAAATTAACCTTGGAACTCACCTGTCTATCCAACCCACCATATTTTCATCATGGGTAAATCGCAAAAGAAGAAGGTAATGCGCAGACATAACCCTATGCGTGTGCCGGACTCGCATCTGCCCAAAGGCCTGGCGTCGGCGTCCGAATCGTCCAAGAAATCAAACGAGATTCTGCCAATTCTGCAAAGAGTGCGTTGATCCTGCTGTTTATTGGAATGAAACCGATATTTAATTGGATGCATCGTCAGATGGACAGCGCCGACGCGGCAGAGCGTAAATGGGCGTGTGTTGCAGTGTCGAACTTAATCCAGAACGATCCATCGACGAGACGATTGCTACAAGGCAAAAACGTGGTTGGCGCGTTGATCACTAGATTGACTGATAGTGAGGAGGAGGTGACCATTGAAGCTGTGGGTGCTCTGAGGTGTGTGTATTTTATTCATGCGAGCTGAATATAGGCACTGATTTTCGCCTAGGAACTTATGTATCGATGGCGGTTACGATATATGCGCTGAGATGTACAACAAAAATATTCTTACTCCGTTGAAGTCGTTCATACCGAAGGTCTGTCAATTCAATAATATAAGTCGTGCATACTTCCTCTAAATATCTTAATCATATAGATCTCGACGACCCTCTCCCAATTTCTTGGGGAACCAAAAAACTCTGCTGAAGCCGTCCGCAGAATTGTGTATGACTTTGCCGACAATGTAATTACAATTCTCTGGTGCCTTTCGTGAGTGTCTTTTCTAAGCGCTATTTTGTGGAACCGCTTACTCAAATCCGCAGAGAGACTTCAAATAAAGCATTAAATGTCATCAATGAGATGCGCCTGGTGCCTTTCTTGATGTCCTTCCTCGCCGCTCGGGATAAACTTCCATTATCTACCGTCACCTCGGCAGGTAATTCTTTACAATAAAATTGTGATCATTCACCTGTTTACGCCTTTCCTCCCAGCTCAATCGTTATATGTCCTCACAGACGATAACTACCCCGCCATCACAGATGTGCGAACCGACGCTAGTTACCTCTCGATACTCCTGTCAATCGCACGCCAGGAACAACCTCAGACTCCTGAGGTAAAGGCAGATCCCAGATCCACAACGTTGGCCGTCCTAGCAGCAGGTACATTACGCAACGTTTCCCCCATACCACCTCCCTCGTCAGCCTCATTTGTGGACATTGATAAGGACGTCGTACTTCCCCTTTTGCAACCTGTTATATCCTCGATATCTCTCCAAGATACATCCAATGCTGTTCAAGAGCTTATTCAACGTCAGGCGAACGAACCATCCATTGAAAGCTTGTCGCTTAAAAACACCCCAAAATCTGACCACAAATCGACCATCGAGGTCGAGTTGGAGCTGTTGGAAGCTAAATTGCGGACAGTACAATTGGCTCTAGAAATTCTTACAGGTACATGTGCAACTCTGCCGGATCCTGAGCCAGATGCCCCCGCAAACCAAGAAAGTGCTGACGATGAAGGTATAAAATATTTTTGCCATGGCCAATAAAAATTACTGACGCTTCCTGTCATCAGAACTCGGATTTGAAGATGAGGATGTTGTCGTGGATGTAGACATGAGTATGGACGAGGAACCTGCAACACCAGCCAGCTCAACCTCGTCGTTCCTCACGACTTTGGTCGCTCCACTTATTGCTCTCGTCCAACCTACCGCTCTCTCCTTCCCTCCACTCGCCGCTCCCTCTATACATCCTCCAACAACGTCTGCATTGAGTGCGGTCCATATCAGCGCTCTCGAGTGTCTCAACAATGTCTTCTTGTCGTTGACAACTTCCCCCAATCCTATCGTCTCTAACGATGTGAACGCAGGGATTACCGTATGGAACGGAATCTGGTCGGCTCTTGGTCTTGTCGGAACTCAAACAGGGCTGGGTCAAGAGCGCCGTCAAGAAATGTGGGAAGTCTCTACTGGTGTACTTTGGGGCATTGGACGAGTCTGGAAAGGAGCTATTGTAAGCCCAGTCTTGACACCAGTTTCTCTATCCTATATTCAATGTGATAACTTCTAGGTGCCTAATAATGAGCAAGTAAATCTGTTGATTCAACTATGCACTACTTCTGCAAACCCAAGACTCCAAGTCAAATGTATCGGCGCTCTAGAATGTCTCGCACAAAATTCAACTGCGGTTGAGGCCAACCAGGTATGTTGTCTGTAAATTTGAATTGTGATACTCTTTGTAAGGCTAAAATTTTGTCAAGATTATCTCCAACTATCTTATTTCTCTCCTGCCGAATGCCGCAAAACCTTCCCCAGTGGATACAGAGCCAATGGTGCAAGCAGCGTCCGCTCTCATCGATATTTATTCAGACGAAACCCTCCCTTACGACGTGAACTTCCGCCAGGGTGACTACTTGAGTAAATTGGCAGCGAGCGTGAACGGTGTAAAGGCTTCCGTTAAAGCCATTGATAGACGCAAGGAGGGCGGAAAGGAGCTGAGGCGGAGAGGAGAGGAAGTATATGAAAATTTGCGCGATTTCATCCAGTATCGCAAGGATTTGGGTCTCTGATTTGTTCCCCTTTTTGCAGTACACTCGTTGGTTACGGTTGCGCTATGTATCTTCGGAATCTTAGATTTGTTCAAGCAGGATGACTGATTACAACCTTCGTCGATCTGGGACTTGATCAGCAACCAACCTGAAATAACGTGAACCTAGCGATTGGATACTAGAATGTTATGGACGCCGACAGCTATATAAAGGGTTGAGATACTCCGAGATCAAGTGAGGCCGCGAAAGTTATGTTCTGCGAAAATTTCAACCGATGTTGCGGTATGGAAGATGACAAGGGACTTGTACCTGGCCTATTAGCATTAAGAAGGCTTAAGTTATCTAGCTCTCCCGGTACTTGATCGGAGTCCGCAACGATGACTGAGCATGCGACTTCACGTCTGAAAAGACGCCCACTTCGATTGACATCGAATGCTCCCGTACATCTGGCCCGTATGTAAATGCAACATGGCTCAATTCGTACCTTCGAAGTCTCTTCTAAAAATACAGTCAGACAATAAAATTCAAACATTTCAATTCTGTATGTACACCTAAATCAACAACAGGAAAGATATAAGCTAATGATATAGGTAGGTGTGCAAGATATGATACCATGACATTGTTCCCGGCATGGTAAGTTGCCAGCAGATTTATATAGAAGGGGTATGATAAATGAGGGTGCCAAACAAAGTACGAGGAGCAATATATGCAGAGGCGACCATTTATTGAAGAACTGCAAATTCTGAATTCATTCATGCTTTGAGTTGCTGAGGCTTGCGGGGAGGCCACATGTAGAAGACTGGGGGAACATGATTCACATCTGGCGCAAGCATAATGTCTATTTCTACAGTCGGGTTCATTATCTTATGTCTACATCGACGAGTTAATAAACCGGGAGATGGAAGAAGAGCACAATGAACTCACTTTTCCTTCAGATGAGATAATATTTCTTCTCTGTCAATCTCGCATTTAGGTTTGCAATGCACACATTGAAGTGGAAACTTGGTATCATGACTTCGCGTTGCTCTGGCCCGTTCTTGATTTTCAATGATACGTTTCCTTGCTATATCTTCTTCCTCTTCATTCAATCGTTCTAACTGCATTTCCTCGTTCACACGTGAGAAGTGAACATATTCATTGTAATGGGAGACCTGTAATTTGCCATTGCAACTTGAGACGACGATGACAAGGACAACGAAAATGACTCACTGCTCCTAACCAGGTCATTGTTGCTCGACCTTTTTCTGCAGATCCGCACATGACACATTCAAAAATTGGATTGAGGTCATCCATCATTTGTGCGGTCGTAGTGGAGGGATCAAGCCCACAGAGCTTGATGAGAATGGGGATGAGCTTCATACCTACCTTTGACACATTGATACCAGTTTTATGCGAACGGGTACCCGCCGGAAGATAAATTGAAAGAGCAGAACGATCCGGAGTATCTCCTGGATAATCGTACTTTCGTGTGCAAGAGTGGAACAAAACCTCGTCATATCGTAAAATTCGTTTGGCCCCATAGCGACAAGGACATTCGAAAATTGTGGTTGCAAGATTAAACACAGTTTCACAATCAAGCTGCTGCTCTGGATTCTGAGAGGCAATGAGTTCCAAGAGCTGGTCGTCGATACGTCGGTGCAGTTGTGTGACAAGATCGGGAAATACTTTAGGAATTGCGAGTTCCAATTTCTCCTTCATAGACTCCAGAGTTGATGATGGGTCGTTTACGATGTTCCGCACTTCAGTTTCATGATAGAGTTCACCAGCCATAGGATACCAAGATTGGTCTCTGATCGAAAAGTTACGGATGTGCTTGTTGTATACCTTCTGCAAAATTGGAAGACGCTCTTGAAGAAATGCTTTTCTCTCCGAGGCAAGACGCGCTTCTTGAAGGGATCTCATAAACGTGTTGATATCACCATCCAGGGCTGTTATTACTTTCAGTAGTTTAGAGAGGAGATCATCCTCATAAGAGAGTTGGAATCTTACTTTGTGCTGTGAGCTCTTTATGGCACAGTTTGGTTATTTCTCTCGAATCTTCGAATTTGCGTTCATAGCTCGACATCTTCTGCACTTCGTCACCCCATCCGAGAAAAATCACCCGGTCTGCAATTCTAGATGCTTATTAGATGGGCATGTAGAGACCAGGCCGTGTAAATTGAGACCCACAGACTGCGCCGTTTTTCGATCAACTCGTCGAGCTGAGCTTCTTTAATCTCGCAGCAAGTTTTAACCCAGGCCTTGCAAAGTCCAGCATGCTAGTCAAGATGTTGGTAACGGAAATGCAAAGATGCAAGCTCAAAGCAGTGACGCACATTTTCTATGGCTTCTCGTTCTTTGATTTTAGCTATTTTCCATGCTTCTTTTTCATCGGAGTGTTCGTAGCCTTCACGCCAAAGATCGACGAACTCCGTGAAATAGTAATTGTACGATGTACGCCGTCCGGGTACTGAAACAATGGTTCAGTGGAGTTGGAGCAACAGTTGTAATGTGCTTGCCTCGAATTGCTTCTAGCTTTGGGACATGCTTTTCCAAGCTATACATATTTCCCATAAGAGCATTCAAATGTACTCTACAGCTGATTTCTGTGTTATTGATGTGCGGGAGAATGAGTTTAGACACTTACTGGACTCCTAAACATTTGCTACAGATCCTCCTTCTCGCAATCCAAGAGACATGGATCGTACCCAGCTTTCTTTGGCAGTACTAAGAAAGAAGAATAAGATGAGAATCGATACAGTTCTCGAAAGAACCGGGCACAAACATGACAGCATTTTCCAAAGATTAATTCGGCATATTGGGGTTCACTCAAATCTTCGGGGCAGTCAGGTAAGGCAGGAACAATGTTAGCACGAGCTGCTTTCCACACAGAGATAGAGGAACGGCTAAGCAGAATAGCATGAAGGGCTTTGCTAGTCCAAGATATGTTCACCAAATCTATGGGATCTAGTTGCGAGAAGATCTAAACAGGGCATAGATTCGTCAATGATGGAGGTAGAGCCTAAAGCTAGTGTCAAAGCATACCTCAAACAATATGTCGATGGGCATTTCTTTCAAGTGCTTCAGCTTTCCCTGAATCCGTCTGACTTTCTTGGCCGTTGTTTGACCCTCAGTGGCCTTTTTCGTAACTTTGCGTTTCTTCACAGGAGGTGCCTTCTCAGACTCAGCTTCAGAATTCTCATGCTCAGCAACGGGTTCATAGGTGGCATCTTCAGAGCGGTCAGGGTCAGTTGAGGTTGAACCTTTCAGTACATGCTTTGAGCGTCGAACGGATTCTGTGAAAGTGGGCAACAGGTAAGTTGTGTCAAACCGCGATTGTGAGAGAAACTCTGACCCATAATAAGATTTATGGTGGAAGTATATGACAAGACGCGTCGGGGTCGACCGTCGAGCGGAGTCGCGTTGATTTTTGTCTTTCTGAACCTCACGTGACGCAGTTTCCAAATCGCGATGGGGTTCATGCAGTTGAGCTGCATTCCATTGCAAGTCAATGGACTCGTGTCGCTAGGCTACTTGCCATCTGCTCCAATTCATCATATCGTCTCAGCCATGGCGCACCAGCAGGCATATCAAGCTTATCCGCAGAACAAAGGCACACTCATTCCCGGCCAAACCATCGCCGTCAATAACTATACTGTTCAGGTAGAGCGATATCTTTCGCAAGGTACACTACAACTTCGATAAATCCTACAACCATGTAACCTTCTTTCTGCAGGTGGATTTGCCCATGTATATCTCGTACGGACGCCGCAGCCTGTGTACAACACGACACATCATGTCCTTAAACGCATTGCCGTCGCTAACGAGGCTATGTTAACGGATGTAAAGAAAGAGGTCGATATTATGGTGCGTCTGCAACGAAGTTCCAATCTTATTGTTGTATTTATCCATAATATCCAGAGGCTACTGAAGGGACATCCCAATATCGTTCACCTCATCGATGCATCATGGCACAAACTGCCGAATGGCACATTCGAAGTCTTCATCTTAATGGAATTCTGTCCAGGTCAGGCCCTTTGTCTGCTTTGTGTACATCTAATTTATGAAGCTTTATAGGCGGCGGTATTATCGATATGATGAATAGGAGGCTTCGAGAGCGCCTCACAGAGGCTGAGATTCTCCAAATTTTTGTGGATGTCTGCGAAGGTGTAGCTTACATGCACAATTCGCGACCACCGCTACTACATCGAGATCTCAAAGTGGAGAACATCCTACAATCGTCTCCGACATCCTTCAAACTTTGCGACTTTGGTTCTGCTACGACCATTTCTAATGTCCCCACCAACATGCAAGAAATTCGCGCACTGGAGGCAGATCTCAATAGGCATACGACACTCCAGTACCGAGCTCCTGAAATGGTTGATGTATACTCAAAACGTCCAATCAACGAAAAAAGCGATGTTTGGGCCCTAGGTGTACTCCTGTACAAGCTATGCTATTATACCACTCCCTTTGAGGAGCACGGCCCTCTGGCCATTCTTAACGTTCAATATCGCATACCCCCATACCCAGTTTACTCTCAAGATATGAACACGTTAATAGGTGTGTTTCTTGTCTATCTTATGACACAGCAATTTGATCAGTGTTATTTCTGTCAGCGTCCATGTTGCGGGAACACGGCGCCCAGAGACCTACCGTTTTCGAACTCCTAAGCCATGTACATCGCCTTCGTGGGACCAGATCCAAGTTTTCATACAATGTACCATCTCCTCAACCTGCTTTGTCGCGGTCACAAGGATATGGAAAAACTGCACCTATCTCGTCCCCTAATCAAATGGACGGTGTGGTCGCGTTCGGCGTCTCGCCAACCCCAGCGGCAAATGCGATGCCCGCTAACCAGGGTATTCAAGCCCGAGATAGGGTCCTTGAAGCTATCGCGCCCATGCGGCGAGGACGACCTGCTGTTTCGAGAGAACAGAATGTCATATCGAGGCCTGCTAGCCCTCAAAAACTTGATCTAACTCGCACGCCAAACCAAGAACGATCTCGAGATGCATCTTACACGGATTTCACAGTGGAGCAGGAACGGGCATGGAAAGCAGCAACTGAAAGGTCATCCGCGCAGGTAAATTATTCCAATGCTGATGATACTGCATGGAATCTCGACAAACCTAGCAACGACGCACGGAAATCGATAAGGGCCCGTCCCACTGGGTTTGGTGATGACTTCGCGGAAAGTCTCTGGACCGCGCCCGACCCTAACTCTCAAACTCCTTTGCGACCACGGCTAAGTCCAAGTCCCAACAAGGTTGTTATGAGTGTTCAGAGATCGGCTGATGCCCCTACATCATCTTTGGCTTTCACAGGAGGTAGTAAGATTCGGGTTAAACAAGATAGGTTGATTCCTGCCAGAGATACAAGAGACAAAGATGCATTCGAAGGGTTAGGACTCATGATGAACGTTCCCAAAATCGCTCCAACATTAGGGGAAGCTAGAAAGTTACGTACTGGCCTAGCCATCATGGGTACCTCTGGTGGACCTCATGGCGATTATGTTCGTGACAGCGATAACAAACCGAGGACGACCCCTCAACGGCCTACGCCTTCGCCTCAATTACAGCCGAAATATCTCTCTACGACACCGCTAATTCCACAATCAATTTCCCCTGTTCCTACGCCTGGGTCTTCTAATAATATGCCGTCCTTCAGATCTTCGAATTCGCCTTCTGGGTCTGGCGCAGGACCTCCATCGTCTACAAGTGACGGAACGACAATTGAGGCAAGATTCCCTTCCTTGGAGGAATTGGACGCGCAATTTAGCCCCGTTCCGAATCCTCTTTACCCGTCTTCAATAAATGATGCCAGTAGCAGCCAGGTGGCTAGGCAAGCCACTAACCGCTTGCAACATTCTTCGCGTAGTGGTAATGCTGGTAGCTCTGGAACAGGCGGAAATTACCTGAAACCTGGCATGTCTGCTACAATGGCCTATGCCCTCGATGGGACGCGGTCAGAGCAAGTGACTGGCATCGCAATGCGAGAATCAAAGGAGGCAAAAAGGTTCCCAGAGGTCAACGCTGGTGCAGGTTGGACATCTACGGCAGAGAGAGATAGCCCACTGGAAAGCAACTCTTCAAACAGAGACAGGATTGCGCAGCCCAAACCTCTTGTGGTGCGTAAGCATCGCAGCTCGGTTACCATGAAACCTTCCTTTACTTCGAGCACTGGGAAAGGGCCTGAAAAGACCGAAGGCCTGCCAAGTATCTCTCCATCCAGCGATAACTTGGTACCTCCAAAGTTGCCACCACGACCCGCGCCGTCTAATACATCGACGCGAGATTGGCTCACTGGCGACGACCAAGACGATGAAGAAATCAAGCCACATCTAACGCCAGATGTTCCTGTTCTTCGTGATTCTCCCAGTAAACGCGCATCTTTTATTGAGAACAGTGATTTTAGGATTGTCTCGGGCTCCGTTGCCCAGCATGTTAACGTCCCAGAACAAAAAGTAGATCAGCCTACGTCCGCGGATCTGTCCCCCACGGTCTCTAAATTCAATCGCAACTTCCCTGCTTTGGATCTTGAGCCCTTCGATACAGACCGGTTGCAGTTCAGTTTCTCAAAACCCAAAACAGATTCATGGGCTCCTGCGAAAAAGGAGGCAGACGTCGACTCATCAAGTGCGGATGACGAAGGGCCTGAGGAGCCCGACATTCTGTCAACCGCTCAAAAACGACAAGCTGCGAGAGCTAGAGGCAGGCAAAGCTCCGTTCACGATTTGGTCCACCAATACGGAGGTGGCCTTGTGCCAAAGGACAAGGACAAGGCAAGTGAGAAAGATACGGAGAAGGAACACCCAAGACCCGCTGTGCAATATAATGTTGGCGCTAGCGATTACACACCACGTAAATCTCGCCCGTCGATGCCAGGATTGGCTCCTCCTGCAATTCAAAGACCAACACAATCGACATCGTCTCCTACAGCGACCACCGCCAAATTCACACCTTTAATGGGATACAAGCATCTCCCGGCCACCACGGATAAGCCTCAACTTCCACCTCTAGCAACCAAGCCCTCGATATCTAATGACGGAATCAAGTCTCCTCCACCTGCTCGCTCTCGCCCTCAGTCGATGTTTGTCTTCCCATCGAAATCCGTCGATAATTCTGCTGCTCTCCCGACGACACCTACAACCAATAATTTAGTTCCTCCAGCAGATTCGCGACCTCGTGCTACTCGCAGGACGTCAATATCGGACATGGTCCAATTATACGAAGCCATTAATACGGGAAAACCTGTGGCACCTGTAACTCCCTCAGCGCCCGTCCCTGTGCAGAAACCAGTCATCGGCAGAACAAATACTGCGCTTACTGAAAGTAATCGAGCTTTGAAATCCTCCGACACGGGCAGAGCTATTTCGTCGAAGGCGTCGTTGCCGAGCAATAGTGCTACAAACTCTGAATTTAATCGTTCGAAAACGCGATCTCAGTCGAAGGAACCGGTTCGAAAAGTAGATACCGCAACACCATCTCCGTCGAAGGTCCATCGAAAACTTACCTCGGACAGAGCTACTCCAGCCACAGAGGAGACTACACCACGACCTAAGAGGATGTCTATCAGAGCGGGGCCGTTGATGACGTTGCCTGCTCGGACGGACTCACTCGTTCCATCGCGATCGACCAAGTCTCCCAGTGCCGTGAATTCAACTACCACTCATGATTCTCCGAGAAAGCCGCCTATATCTCTAACAGAAGATACTGCCGACGCTGCTACTAGTACTGCTTCTAAAGAAGAGCCTCGATCTCCCTCGCCTGAACGGCCATACCAAGGTGTTGGAAGATTGATTGACCAGTGGCAAAAGAAATCGGCGGAGGCTGAAGGTCGACCTGTTTCATCGGCGAAACGAGATTTATTATCCAAACGCGCAGGAATCATACAAGGAGATGATAGATAGCAAGAGAATACTTACTAGGTTTGGCTTGTCTTTGCTCGTTTGCTTGCACTTCTGTTTAGCTGCATTTTGGAGATTTAGGGAACGCACTCTTATTTATTTATTGACTACGTGTCGACTTTGCTATGGTACAACTTCCAAGTCGCAAGCTATTATTATTGATAGTACTACAGAAATTTGAAGGCTCAATCGGAGTCACTGGTGGAATCGTCAGTTATGAGAAAGGGTCGCTTTTTAGGAGAAGAGCCCTTCCTAGAGCCTTGCAAGATTTCGCGTGCCAGATCTTTGCCCTTTCCAATTTCCCAAGCAGGTTCCTCCTTTGTGTATGTGTACCCCTTGACGAGCTCTGTGTCACCTCCGAGCCCCAGCTCCAAGGCAACGGCGTCTGCACGGGCGATATTAGATTCTGTAGGGTGTATAAATATCGACTCTGGTTTGGATTTGGATCTCGGTCGCGTCTGGATAGATCTTGGAGGGTAATATTCATGCTCCTCTTCGTGAAGGAGCGGTTGAGAAACTGAATTATAAGTGTGGGCGATATCATGAATTCTTTTTATGTTGTATGAGTATAGAAGCCTGTATACAGTAAGAACGGCGACATACCGAGGTGATGCTACAGATGATTTCGGGTTTTTCTGCATTTCGATAACGAATTGTGTTGTGGAGAGCGTAATAACCTGGGATCATTTGTCTGAGTTTCTTCCGTTCAAGGGAAGAACAAGACGCGCGCTCATGCTTACAATAGTAGATATCAGCCTGAAGTGATATATTCGTTAAGATTGAATAAGATAGATCAATGGTTGAAGCTTACCCTAGGTGACATGACATTGCAACAAGCATGTAACATCTGTTGACGGAAAGTCACCATGAGACAACGTCGGATTTTGATTGAATGGGTCAACCGTACAGTCGCAGAAAAGTTGCGAAGGAGTACAATCCTGTTTTCCATAGAGCGGCAGATAGGCGAGAACGTCGAAGTTGACGCGGTACCCAGTCTTTGTCGAGTAGAACAGTGAATAATCTAAGTGGCGGCGCGTTTCAGTCTGCAGAAATAGATTGTCGCGTCGATGCCATGATGTTGACAAACCTTTCAAAGAGGCAAATAACGATAACAATGGTACATGCAGCCAGGAAGCTCCCAAACGAATGCAAAACAAGCGACGGAAGCAAAATGTGTTCGCCGTTGAAGGACCAATGAAGGTGTGGCTCGAAGCTCATGGCGCCGGGCTTTGAGCTAGTATCGGACGCAGGATTGAAATAAATGGGTTGAAGTTGAAGGAGTGGCGCTGTCGAAAACAATTCAGAGTCTTGCAGCCGTTGTTTATTACAAACATTGGAGAGCTTGACTCAGACTCGGACGCGTTCGAGGACTGCCGAGGAAAATAGCCTAAATAAGGGACATTCCTCCGTAAGGCCGAGATCCTGGTTTGTCAACAAACCTAATTGTCACTAAGAAACAGCTGAAGTCAAATATTTATAGCGCTGATAATGAACGCTGAACCGTTAATGAAGTCGTAGTAGGAACGAGGGATGGTGCGTAGCAAGCGCTTCAACTCAAGCGCCTAATTTACAAACATACGTCATATTTTTCGAATCCGAGGCACCCAAAAGGCACAGTGGCTTGACGTCTGACAATGATTGGCGACGAAGGACAGAGAGCAGACAGAGAACAGAGAACCTTGGTTAAACCAACATTACACACGGAATCAAATAACTGCTAAAATCACCGTGCTCATACATGTATCCAAGTCGCGAAAAAGAAATTCAAACCGATGAAATGAGTGAGTCGATATCTCCGATTTAGATTTGTCCAATCCTGTCCATTCGATTTGTGCTCAAACCAATTCATCCAAAATGGTTTCAGGGCTTTTTCCTGTTACTGTATTCCAACGCCTTCTCAGCTCGCCATTCGCAATCCTCGGCATACTCGCATGACCTGAATGTGGATTAGGTTATGCCTGGAAAATGACCAAGAAAAATGAACATACCTGCACCGGTAGGAGTGTTCCAAAGACACTCCTCTGGGTTTCCGCTCGCCTCGCCACCATGCCAATACTTGAGAAAGATACCTGTCTAGCTCCAGGTCATCGTGGCGGAACTTCTTCGTGCCAATAATTTTGAAACGATGGATACCCGCCTCTTCCTTCCAACCAGCTTTGGATTTTCCTTTTTCTGCAATTACTGGAAGAAAATTGGCAGCGACATCTGCTAATAGCCCATCAGTTTAGAGTCAAGTATCTGTCTTATTCAGAGTCATTTACCTGGTGGGTTTGACGGGCCTGCCTGGCTATCTTCCTTGGGAAGAATTGATTGCTGGAGGGCCCATTGTAGTTGAGCATCCTCAGAATCAGAATGCTCGTTAGTTGAGTTCTCCGCTGTCGGTGTATCCACCTGAACCGGTGCTGTGGCCTCCTGCACATTTACAGGAACAGGCTCAGCCAAATTTGCTGGTCTAGCAAAGGGGATAAATTCTCCTGTGCTGATGTCTTCTAGGCTCGCTGCAATGGCTTTAGCCAGGTCTTCATCATCGGCAGAAAACACCTCTGTTTGTTGGACTTCAACCGCCCTCGCTTTGCCTTTTCTATCAGGTCGCGGTGGCTGCAGCCTATAGATCAGCTCCAGCTGTGGGTCAACGCCGACGATATTGAACTCCTTTATTAAGTTGTGCCATGAGTTCACGAGGTCGTCCAAACACGATGTTTTAAACTCGTCATTTTCTTCGATTAACTTCGCCTGAACAAGGAATTGTGTCGGGAAAATTTGTGCTGGATCGATTTTCAGCTTGTCCCATAAGCGTTTAAAATCGTAAGGTGGGCTTATTGAAACTAGCTCCGAGAGAAGCCTTCGATAGATCATGAGTTGGATTTGGCCCGAATACATGTCGGCATCTGAAGGCAGAAATTCGCGTCTTCGCGTCTTGCTATCTTTGATATACAAAAGATAGCCAGTACGCGGTTCAGATATTGGTATTGGTGCTGAACCCTCCAAAACTTGCGCCTTCTTAGGGCTCTCAAAGAATCGGTCCAAAGATTGGAATTTATGGCCCGTTTTCACTCGTTTCGACTTTGTAGCGGAATGCGTCCGAGAGAAGGGTCGCTTTGATTTGGAACTTGGGCTGTGGCCTGATTGAACCGGAATTTCCTCTTTAACCACTTCGTCCTATCAGTATAACGTTAATATGTGGTAGTGATCGTCCAGGAACTGTGTATATTCACCATAATTCCGACAACGATTTCGCCATGCAAAATTCCAAAGACAGGCATTTCGCGCTGGGTAGGTCAGCATATGAGAAGGATAATCGAAGAAGTTGATCTGGGCTTACAGTGAATCCAGTCATGATGCCCCTCAAGCAAGCAAGCATATTGACCAACCTTTTTGGAAAAGAACTTAGTATAATCAAATGAAAAAAAGATGTAGCGCAATTACCTCAAGGCCCATCGTGTCTCTTCAGTAGTAATTTCAACTCGAAGCTCCTCGTATTTAATCTCCCGCTCAAGTTCTTTGTGAATAGTCTATATGTCTCGTTCAGATATAATCGCTAACAAAGACCTCATCATCTAGAAGCTTACTTGACCTTGCTTGGTGGTAATGTCATTATCTTGAGCGATTGAGGCTGCTGGAGATATTGTTTTTCCGGAAGAAGACATAAAACTTTTGGGACGTTTAGCAAGTGGGCGTGAACGCATTCCTCGCAGGCCATAATCAAATTGGACCTCACACCTTGGTCAATCAATTTTAGAAAATATAGACAAATGTGATTTCTACATACCATGAGGGTGCGCATAGGTCTGTTACCGATAGTGGCACATTACTACGAAACTGTTTGAGTGGTGACTCGTTTTGTGGGGTATCTGACCCGCTGCCTGACCCGTTGCCTGAAGACACAGAACGTGCATCCTCCAATTCAATTTGTACGGAGGAAGCTTCTGCCGTCGTCTCATACTTTGTTGAGGTGGCAGTATCGATGAGCTCCAGCTCTAGAGCGCTTAAAGTGCCAATGTTGAGTTCAAATGTATCTGATGCAAATGATGTATTGACAGTGTGCTCTTCGATGTCATCCAAAGGAATAGTCTTGGTCTGAGAAGGTACAATTTCCAGCTCAGTCAGCACTTCAGCTAGAGACGATTTCGCGTTATAGCCATTCATTCCTATGGCAAAAGACGCGTCGTTGACGCGTCGGTCGTTTTGAAACACAGCCTCGACGGATGCGTCTACCCTCGCCAAGTCTTCCGCGGAAAAGGTGAAGCTCAAATCAGAGAAGTCGTCAGAAGATGCATCCGCCATAGTTTCTATTTTCTTGAGTGAACGACAGTGTTGAAGCTGCGTAATCCGGTTTATGTATGCAAGAGGCAGGCGGAATGCTGTCCGAGGGCGCGGCCAAGACTTGATAGGAAAGTGGGTAAGGATCGCGGTGGATAGATTCATTTGTTTTTCTTTGAAAGCGTTACGATGTCAGTGACCAGACATACGGCGGATGTAAGAGGGTGAAGTTGTGTGAAGGCCCATTCAAGAACTGAACTGCGTCGACCAACATGGGGTGGCAGTTTGTTGTGACGCTGAAGTTGTGACTCTGTATTTGGCCTCGTCGGTCCCTTCCGTCCGACATACTTACATACCACCAACACGCCACACAGTATAGATGCCCACCTTCGAGGGACCGTTTCTGTTTCTCTCCTCTGCCTGCTGGAAAGCGATATTGGATTGCTACGCGCATTTCTATTCCCGCGCGAGGCACACTCTGGCACACTGCCATCATCTGCTATTGGGTAGCTTTTGCTTCCGTCAGCCGTTGCCATCTGGACAACTTTTCAACGGAGACGATGTGTTCGTCGTTTTCTGTGCCACTGGATTAACGCCTAGGCTCCGTTGGTTTTATATACTCTGGCAGCATTTACGCTTGGAATCCTGAAAACCAATTCTGCCAACACTTTCTAACGATCTCATTAAATCAGGAACGTTCGGACTGGCAAATGATGCCCTTGGGTCCATATTTATGCGGTCATCGCGGAAGTAGCACATGTCAGTATAGGAAAAGACACTAGAAATTTGAACGTCCCCGATGGTCATACCCTCCCAACCAAAAAGCCGGCTCCGCAATGATGCATTCTTTGACAAACAGAAAAACTTTCTTCCAGACCTTGGCGAAGCAAGTTAAAGTCAAGGACAGCTTTCCTTCGCGATATCGCTTCGCTCTATCAAGTTCTTTACATTCCGTTCTACGAGCTATAACCCTGCTCACTGTCGCTCGTTTTTCTCTTTACGTTCGTTCGAGATGATTCTTCCCCGCGCTCTGCTTGCTCTGGCGCTATGCCTTTCGGCAGCTGCTGTGACCGTTCCCACTCCCACCAAACGCGATGAAGTGAGGCCCGTTTGTAGATTTTTTCGGATTGATATCTCATGTTTTTAGACGCTTGTTGCCAGGAACTATTCCAATGGAGGCAACGATGGAGGAAACCACGGAGGAAACTCTGGACGCTACAACGACGGCAACAACGGTGGAAACAGAGACCATAACGGTGGACGCGGCTCAGTAAACTCTGGCAGCAATAACGGAGGACACTCTAACCACAACAACGGTGGCCATTCGGGAGGAAACGATGGCGGAAACAATGACTACAACAGTGGCCGCAGCGGAGGAAATGGTAGCAACCGTAAAGTCGCCGCCGCCGCCCCCTCCCAACGTTCTATCCCCTCCCGCCGCCGTGCTCTCAACACCATGACCGCCTTCGAAATTGCAGTAGAAATATGCCCTAATGACCTCTACGCTTGCCCTATCGCTGAAGCCGGCACCCTCTCGTCTCTCCCGCCATCGTTGTCCGACTGGATCTCCGGAGGATACGAGTGCATCGATCCTCAGGCCGATCTTAGGGCCTGTGGAGGATGCGCCAGCCTCGATGCCAAGTGAGTAGATTACGAGATTCGTTACTCATTTCATTTTTCTCACTTTTTATTTTGCCAGGCACGACTGCACGCTCATCCCCGGCGCCAACGACATCTCCTGTGTCGCTGGAGCTTGCGTCGTGGACTCTTGCATCGACTCATATGCGTTTGATTCCGACAGCAAGACTTGCGTCCCCAACTAAATCACATACATACCCACACCTTTCCGAAGTATTTATTTCCGCTACGGAGTAACGGAGAAGGAGTTTCGAAATGTGCTCATTTCGCTTGACTGTCTCTCTATGGACAATAGTTATAGATTGCCTTTCAGACACTTAAATTATCGGTAGACATTATTAGCATAACAAACTACCTACGACTACGGACTATTACAGATCAGACATTGCATAGTCTATTGCACTTTCAACGAAACATGACTGTTTTAAGGCTTTGATTAATCGTCTCATCGTACCAAAGACACGTCGGAGCCTGCCCAGCTAAATACATATGTAAAAATTGGGGCGCACTGGCACCTGGAGTATCTATGTAGGCTTCGATCTCAATATAACTTCAGCGAATAAAATTAGCCCTCCGCAACATACAGCATTCGCTTCATTCGGTAGATTAAGATAATGCCTGTCCGATCAACCCCGTACTGCATCTCCAAATGAAAGCGAAAGAACCAACGTTGAAATATCGTTATACCAGCATACCCTCCGACGATGATCATTCGGAAGCGCAAGGACACAATTAAATCTTCCAGAACCATGAAACATGCGCCGTATGCCTAAGTATGTTGGGTTCTAATAACAAAATCATTCCTTTCTAGCATTAGTCCCAAGAACTTCCCTACAAAAAGAGCAGTCTTGCGGGATGGTGATTTAGCGATCTTGAGTGGTGTGAGCACTACTACGCCGGATTGTCGTCGCAATATGCAGTGAGGGCGAGCTATAGCCGAGTTTCGAAACGTAAGTAATCGTCGACATACTGGCAGAGATGCAAGGTTTGCCCGTACATGCGAATCTTGATACCCTGCCGTGTCATGTTCGACCCCGATTAGACCCTCACAAGTAGCATCCGAGTACAGTCGTTTCACATACGACATCGACGAGGGCTTGATCCATAATGTTCGCGACGCAGATGAAAGGCGGACGGATGCTTGACGCGGACTATTACTTCATCAATATCGACGACCCGGAGTGCAAGAAGCTTCGCAGAGGCTTCCAAGTAGGGTCGACCAATGAAAATCATGGTGAATGCCGATGGCTAATTTTGCAATCGAAGTCGAGGGGGTACTCGTGCATGAATAATCTTGTCGAGTTTCCGTATGATCTCGTTCAAAACTGGGCTCAGTCGACGTGGGGGGTTCTCATTGGGTTCTCATGTCGTTTTTGCGAAGGGTGCTGTGATCGGCGAACTGCTTTATCTATTGGAGCAACATCTCCGAGTACACTTCTCCTGATATCATGATCATCTTATGATGCTCTGTGCTTAGGAAAATCTAGCGATAGATGTGGTTAATTTTAGTATTCAGAGCCAAAAGTGCAAACAAGCTCACACGAGTTGATATGCAGGGGTAGCAGGAAGCTTGTTCGATGGGTCGATAGGAGTTCGAGGCGCTGCGAATGAATGCTTGCAAATGCTTGCTCGACAGATATTTTGGTCTTTCGACAACAGAACGTAGTTAATTAACGCCAAGTAAATGAATGTTGTTGATTGACGCCTTGAAGCTGTATCGCTGAGTTGAAGGTTATTCATCATGCAGATCGTCAAGAGCAGCAGCAATTTGAAGTGATAAACGACGAAGTACAAGCGAAGAATCTTGTAGACGTAAATTGAAAGCGTACGATAGTCCAGAACCGACCTTGTGTGATAGGATGCGAGAACTCTCCTTTATTGGAAACTTCTGGAGACGCGATGACTTCAGTGGCTTTGAGGTTTATGTCTCACCCGGAGTAATGCTGATTGACCTCCATGCCAGATCAGAATGACCATATACGAGTATGCTCGGAGTACTCACCGAAGGTGAGTAGAGAATTATTAATAGCAAGTCACCACTGTTGACATATGTGGATTGACCGGCTATTGACCGCTTGACTGCCTTGCTCGACGTCCATGATTTTCGACCAGATGGCCTATTCAACAACTCGGTCGAGATCTTCGTCAGGCGAGATAGCATCATCGCCATACTCGTTCTGAATCATATACGATGCAGGATAGACCTGGAGCCAACCTGCAGCTCGAACAACCAGATAACGCACGGGAAGTGCACGCGTTTAATGAATAATCACGGTCATCCTGCACCCAGATCACCCTCGGCACATCGTTGTAGGCTTACAGAGAAAGGATCGTGATTGGGCAGATATGTTGCGTCGCAATATCCGTGCATGCGCTTTACGAGAGAGAGGGTGCTCGCTGCTCGAGGTCATCAAAACACAACGACCAGTATAGAAATAAATCAGGTGCTTGTGCATCGTGCGGTGAATTCAGAATTGCCCAACTTGAAAACATGCAAGGAGGAAATTGCCTGCCGGGGGCCAGGCTGGAAGATCGAGGCGGATGACGCGGAGCAGAGAAAGAGGCCGGAGTACAAGGCCGTGATGCTTACGTGAATAAAGAAAAGTGGGCTGACATTATATAGACTCTTGTTGAATGCACTGATTAGTGTCAGAATATATTAAACATGCCACCGTCCCCTCCCCGGCATTTGCTTATAACACAACCGATGCTCCTTCCTCTTACCCTCTCCTGCTTAGCCGCCCGTTGATGGGCGCGTCCGTCCGCCACAAAGATAATGCCCACCTGGTGTATGCTTTTCAACGCATATTTTTCACCTCCCCATCGCATCTTTCTTATGCCTTCCAAATCCCTTGACGATTCCAACGCTCAAAATCCGAACAACGATCTCAATACCGTCCACAATGAAGACACACAAGCTTCTATCCTTGTGTTCCTGTCTGCGCATGCAATTGGTTCTGTGGGCCTGGCTATGGTGCGTCATTGCCACTGTATTTTTATCTTTTATTAACGTCGTCCTCCCCTTGCTTCTAGAGCATCCTGGCGATATGGCTTGGATGGCTTCTGCCTGCATCGATTGCCTCGACGACTCCTGAGCCGTCGGAAATCAGGCAATCACGATCTCCGCCACGCAGACATCATCGACGGCCTTCGCACCTCGCGCCAATTAGTGTGCCTCAACCTACACCAATGCGACGCGCCTCCGCACCGTTAACCTCACACCGATCCTTTCGTCGCGTCCAGGAGATCCTTCTGGCTCTACTCCGCGTCACGTCTATTTCGAGGACTCTTCGTCAACAGCGATTGCGAGGCGCAATACTCTACCGGCGCAATCAAATTCTATGCTTTTAGACGACGGTCCTGCTCGTCCTGCACCATTTACTGTTTCTCCACTTGCGCTCTCCGTAGAACTGCCAACGCAAGAGAGCACCGACATCATCCTCGGAGATTCAGATTCATCCCCACATTCGTCAAAAGCATCATTAGTAAAACATTCTCGTCTTCACAGACTGAAGTTGTTCGGGAATGGCAAAGCGACTCCTCAACTTGACCTCGACAAAGCGGGTGACCAGGGATCTATAGCGAGTACAGGTCAGCATCTTATTGTCAAAAATTCCGCACACCCGACCCGTGGGCTAATTTCCTTTTCAGATACCAATACTTCCGAAAAATCTGCAAGACGGGCAAGCGGAAGTTTTGTGGCGTCTTGGACGTTATCGCGAACACGTACTGCGCCAGAGTGACCTCTACTGAGTCGCATGCCCCTTCTCCATCTCGGCTTTGTTTGCGCGTCGCTCATCTCCAGTCCGACGCCCACGAGCCCTGCACCTGCTACACCCACGACGCCTCATACCCATAACCATGACATCCGATCACCGACGTTCTTGACACGTAAGCGGCAGAATAGAGTTTCAGCCCAATCCCGAGGACGTCACCCTACGGTGCGCCCTACTTTGCGGCTCCGCCGCTCTTGCTGGATACCAACTACCATGCATACCTGAAGACCCTGCCGCAGTTCGAGGATGAAGTGCATGCTGCAAGCGTGCATGTATCCGATAGCGAACTACCGGAACATGGGCGTGGACGAACGGCATCAATACGACGCGTTAATCTAACCGATGCTCCTGTACCCAAACAACGGTCAGCGAGTATAGACTTCACAACGAGACCCAACGCAACTTCATGACAGCGTATGCCAAACCTGCATTTAACTTAATAAATATGTGAGCAAAATATCAATGGATCCGCCTTCATTTTATTTAACGTCTCCCTTTCTGGACAGATCCTTATTGCCTACTTAGTAGTAACTTTTAGAGGGGGGTGACGCTAGCACCACACTGAGAACCCGCAATGTACTTGTATACGACATCATCCATATCATCACAGCTCAGTGTCCAACTTTCGTTTGTGTTTTGCTACTACGTATACATATTATGAGTAAATTATTCGCATTATTTTCATACCTGCCCGAGAATATTATTCAATTTGGCCGTGTATGTGGTTGATGGATGTTAGTGGGCGCTTAATTGGTCTATAAATATCGTCAGACGCGCCTGCACTACACTGCACGTGATCTTATCTTGATGACGCAGTGGCTGTGAAACCGCTTTATTACTCTTTCATTATCGCAGCTTACCATGAGCGCACCGCCGCCCTCCGAGTCAAAGGATGATTCCGCCTTCGTGCCGGCGCTCATCATCGTCGATATGCAGAACGATTTCGTCAGTGGATCATTAGCCGTCCCAGGAGCAGAATCTATCATCGACAACATAAACTCTCTTCTCGACTTGCCTTGGAAAGTCAGGATAGCAACGCGTGATTTCCATCCGGATAACCATGTCTCCTTCGCGCGCACACACGGGAAACCAGCGCTGTCGAAGATGGTGATCTACCATCCCGAAGACATCGAGATGGTCGGGAATACAGCAGATTATGTGGCCAGTCCATTGCGTCGCCCACACCAATGGTGCGGAGTTCGTCGACGGCCTGCACGCGACCAAGTTCGACGTCATTGTGAGCAAGGGCACGCACGCCCACATTGAATCCTACTCTGCCTTCAAGGACATCTGGGGGAAGGGCACCACCAAGCTTCCTGCTATTCTCGAAGAGCTTGGGATTACGGACGTCTTCCTCGTCGGACTGGCGGGGGACTACTGTGTCAAATACACCGCCGTTGATGCAGTGGACTTTGGGTACAAAACATGGTTGCTCACTGATGGTGTCAAGTGTATCTCCGACGAAGACGTTACGCTGCGGGAGATATCCAACAAGGGTGTCCAGCTGACAACTTGCAAGGAAGCTGCGCAGCGTGTGGCGCAACTCAGTCGAGAAAACTAGCTTTGTTTCGAGGCAATTTTGCCCATTCTCCCTTTGGGCGAGTCAACGAGATCCACAACTCATTTGACAGCTTCAATTTACTCATCTATCATGCTCCCATATTGCTTCCATACAACTCCCATATGCATATGTTTTGTTGCTTCGATTGTAGTCATAGCTATACCCATGATCCACAAGTTTGCGGGGCTGAATATCAATGTTATGTACGATAGGCTCGGGAGCACTTTGTGCGCTTATTTAATTTGTCCCTTGGGGGGACACCGGAACACTTCTTTGTTCAAGGCACGTTCGATAGCAGAGAAACAGGCGTATGAGACACACAATATAGATGAGCGGGATCGTCAATGCAAGCCACAAGGATGCCCCGCAGTAGATTTTAGCTTGCAATCTGAATATGGCCGTTGCCGAATTATGCTCAAAAGTGAACCTGATTGCACTCCAAAAATAACCGACTCTCAAATTACGATTGCACACTCCGAACGACCAGCTTCACCCCCGGCGAGCGCCTGATCTCTTCACTGCCAACAGACCGACGCCATGGACCCTTCCTCTAAGGACACAACGGTGCTGTCGGCATCATCAATGGCGCAGACGAGAAGTCCCTCAACGGCGGGGTCTGAGGACGAGGGAGGCGCGCAGGGATGCCCGACGATGTTGATCCAGTTGTTCGCGCAGATAATGACTGGATTGTATTTCCTCGAGGTAAGTGTGATGTTCTCTTCCTTCTTGTCTGCCCGCTTAGCGTCAATCGTCGTCGACATTCCAGAGCGTAGCCGCGACCTTTATCTTCTGGCTCTGTCCCTCCCTGGCACCAGAGCCCCGCATCCACCGATACATTGCCTCAATCCCTCAACCGCACCACCATAACCACAGTCATACCAGCCACAGCCGTAGTACCACTTCCCGACGTCGGGCTGCATTTTCAAGAACGGCGAGCGAAAGCGATTTGAGCCCCTATCCTCGACGCCCGGGTATAACGACGTACAACACGGGCTCCACAAAGCGGGTGCAGGCGAATTACCTCTTTGACGACGAGAAGGTGGATGCAATGTCAAGGACAGAAAGTTGGGCGAGGATGGAGCGAGAATTACTCGCAGCAGCGGCCAATTGATTCAGGGTGTCAGCGTTCCAGGAAAGCACAGAGTTCAAAAGTCCTTTCGACAGAAATTGATCAGTCAAATTACAAACCTTCATTTTTACAACCAGAGGATTTTAGCCGGAATTGGGGTGGACGATACAGTAAAAATTTGACCTTCACTGCAGTAATAGCAGTAATAGTGTATATCGCATATGACGCCAGATATTCTAGCTGTTAGTATGTCCTCTATTCAAACAATAACTAGATCCGGGAATTAATGATATACTCTAGATTTGCTCTGTTTTACCATCATAGGTAAGAAGAGCCATGATCGCATGAACGATTGGGTTACCAGACCCAAGCGTCAGCATGGTCCCGTCTTCTATTGATTTTTTCAACTGTGCGTCGAGAAGACGACTGTAAAATGAATGAGACATATTTTTGAGAACAAGTCAATCGTTGGAACGTACCGCAGTTGGTTGACTAAGACACCGATGCGAGGAATGGCACGGAGTTTAATGTAATTCTCTTTCGTCCCAACCGTAAGCCCACCGCGAATGTGGTCACTGACAGAGACGGGACCGCCGAACAACAAAATAGCATATACGGGGACCTTTTGGATGAACAGCAATCAGATATATGACAATAATTCAAATAGCACACAGTGGGTCTTACCTTAGTCGCATCACGAAGGAATACCTTGGTGGACTTGTGCTTATTGAAGTAAAAGAGGAAAGGTGGTTTCCAGTTCGACATCCCAAACAGTACACTTCCAGGGTGCAAGAACACTCTTCCTTCTTTCAGATCGAACATCTTGTAATCAGTGGCGATATTTTCCCGTCGCACAGTGCCCGCCGAGACTTTGTCGTATTTGATGTTTTTTTCGGGAAGGTGGACTCGCACAATGCGGGGCCAGAGTCCACCCAACATCGCAGCTTTGACAAGATTGATATTATCAGCTGCAGTGTTCAACTCTGGTGTCGATGGAGTGGCATTGAATGGGACCAGTCCAATTTCGGCCAAGGAAGAGACAAAATCTTGTCTTAATGATGTGATTTCTCGGAGCAAATTCGCATTGATGAAGTTCTAAGGAGCAGATGAAAGCCCGTCTTAAATAAGAACCGAACACTGTGTACCTGTTCGCAGAACGATCTGATAGCGCTTTGACCTTGTCCTGCTGCACGCATCTTCATGCATTCATCATAAGCTTTCACATCAGTGAGGATATCACTATCTCCCGTGGCGAAACGCGCTCGCGCACTGAAAATAAAGCTGAGTATATAGAATTGTACTTCCTTCACTAATTACGCACGCATTGGCTTCGTCTCGCTTTTCCAAAGGATTATTAAATATTGGCTTTGAAGATAGAAGAGCTGCGACGGTGGTAATGGGTCCAAGGCATTGAAAGACGGTGCCTAATACAAGCATCTGTTCACAGACCCCATTAGGTCGGATTGTTGTTTAACTTCAATTGACATACCTTTCCTAACCTTACATCAACAGGAAGCATTGCCTAAGAATAATATGAGAAAGTTGAATAAATAATACATGCCATCCACTCACCATATATCCGCCCAATGCAGTCAAATTTCCGGCGTCATCAACAGCATTTAGCTCCTCTAACGTGTTCCATGCATTATCTAACGCGGCAATAGATGGAGGATCGATTGTCTGTCGCAAGAAATACTGTATGCAGCAATCAAATCAGATCAATTAACATTACATGTTTTCCAAACTAACCTTGACGTCCTGGTTTTCCCTAGCCGCCTTCACGGAAAGCGAGATATTTTCAAGCGGAACGCGAAGGATTTCAGGCACAGGGAACTTGACCATCTGCTCTTCTTGCTTCTTCGTGTAAAGTTTATAGCAGACACCAGGTTGAGTGCGTCCAGCACGACCTCTTCTTGTCTTGCAGCAGCGCGAGTAACCCATGTCTCGACCAACATTGACAAGCTCGTCTCGGGGTCATACTGCGTTTCCTTGACTTTGCCTGCGTCGATGACATATATAACATCGTCGATGGTAATCGATGTCTGATTGAATATGAATACAATAAATCACCATGAAAGAAATCTGACACAAACCTCTGCGACGTTTGTAGCCGCAATAATTTTCCATGACTTCGTTTGTTGAAACACTCTTCGCTGTTCTTCATTGGACAAGTTGGCATGAAGAGGGAAAACACTAGCACTTTTATCTTGGACGGTTTGCCTGATCGAGTCTATGCATTGTCGAATCTCGTTGACACCAGGTAAGAATATTAATATTCCTCCTTTGGCTTCTGTAGTCGACACGATGTGATCAACCAGAGAAGCGATTAGCTGCGAGAAGTTATCAACCAATATACCCAAGATGCTTGACTCGGGTTTCCTCGTACCTGGTAGTCAATTCTGTCAGAGCGGACTATATTCTGTATGGCAGTCGCCACAGAGTCTGAATAGCCTTCGGCTTGATATTCATCTCGTACGTTACGTTTACCAGTTGCTGTTTTTGGTTTTCCGTAGGATCTGGGAGCCGGAGGTCGGTAGTTGATAACTGAAAGCACATCCTCTAAGTATCTGAAGGGATAACTTCATTAAATGCATGCAATACAAATACGCTCTCGACTCACTTATCCGTCACTGGATGTGTAAAGCCAGGAATGGTCAACAGAGGGGCGTCGTCGAAATATCGAACAAATGTTTCGTGATTGATGGTAGCCGACATAAGGACCACTTTCAACGTTGGATGTGTCTTCAAAATTTCTTTTAATTCTAGCAGCAAGAAATCTCCGTCCATAGAACGTTCATGGACCTATATTTGTGATTTAATGAAAATGAGTGACCTACGAAAGAGAGGGGGGGGGATTATACCTCATCCACAATTATATGCGACACGTCCTGGAGGTCATCTCCAGTGCTCAGCCTTCGAAGGACAACACCAGTTGTACAAAACAAAAGCTTCGTATCCTTCCCTCGTTTTGTTTCACCTCGGATGGTATATCCAACCGAGCCGTCTTCAACTCGCTCTTCTGATACTCGAGCAGAGACAGAGATAGCTGATATACGACGGGGTTGTGTAACGAGGATAGAGGCTTCTGAACCATGTCCTGATGTGATCATGGAGTCCAGTATAAACTGCGGCACTATTCGGCAGTTTAAAAATGGCACATGGAATAAGAGCGAAAATGCCTACGTTGCGTTGTTTTACCGCAACCTGGCAAATATGTATTAGCGCTCAGCGGATTATAGAATATAGGACGAAAACCGACCTGTTTCCCCAACAACCACCACAACTCTATTCTTATCTAGTTTTTCTAGGAAATCTTCTCGTGCTTGGAAAGCAGGAAGTTTTTGTCGTTTTTCTACGATTTGCTGATACTATTTTTGATCAGTTCACGAGAGATAGAGTGACCATCTGTGATACAAACTTACCTTCTTATTTTGCTGAAGAGCTTCAAACTCCCGCTTGATTTGATCGTCAGTTTTTGTTTTGGGACGGTAATTTCCTTTTGACTTCGAGTTGGCAGCCATTGTTAAATTAGCGGTAGAAGCAGCATCAATGGTCGGATTGGGTTTAAGTGGCCGATGTATGATATTCTTTAGAACGGAGGTGATGTCAGGCGGTCCATTGTCTTCGATCTCTGCCCATGCTTCTTCGACAAGTCGCATTGCAGCCATACAGAAACCTTCGCCAGATTCTAAGGTTGGGTTTGATTGCAATCCCAATAAGAGCCGGGAGAGAAGGTGAAGTCGAACATAAGCTGGAGCAGTTGCTGAAGTAATATAAACAGGCCAGTAACCTGGTCTAGGAAAGCGTCTGGATTCGGAGAACAGGATATGAATTTCTATTGGGGCGCTAAATAATGGCACGACAAGGTGTCCCGGTTCCGCCAAATGGGCACCAAGAGCTTCATATTCGTCGGAATCGATGGGATAGTGAGGATGATCGTCGTCGTTGATATCAGTCGCAATATCCGATAGGCCAATGAGCTTGCGTCCGAGCATGACCATGAGCAAGTCCCAGCTTTTAAGCACTTCAGGCGCCGTGGTGCATTCCTTGACAGCTTGTAAAGGCCACCCAGCCTCCTTAACTGCCTTATCCTCTATCCATCTTCTTTTCAGATCATCTTCTCCAGAATGAGCAGAGGTGATGAAAGGATTTGAGGAATTATTCGTCGGCAGGAATTGCCTTGGGAGGTCACATTCGGGTACGTGGAGGATTAAATATTCGATGCAGGCTCGTAGGGGTGTTTGCGTGCTTAACAGGTTCCACGTAAGTGTCGAATCCTCCGACAAGAATTTTATGGCATCCTTAATCTGGGATTTAGTGAAGCCGAGATGCCCAATTGTCGAGTGATATCAGGGATGCTTTCCGGAGACAACGTTAGACTCATGCCCTCTTCTCCTTCTGGGTTCATTTGATTGGCCTATACAGTACAATTCTCAGATATCGAACAGAAAAAAACAACCTCAACACACCTGCTTGATAGCATCTTCGACTAACTCTCGTAAAGACGTCGCCATGATCACTTCAGGACATTCAGAAGATAAAGTTCCGCTGGACTTGTAATCATTTTGGGAGGAATTCGACCCAGATGCCTCTTCTTTTTTCCTGACGACCTGAGCTTGTCGCTCTTCTACCTCTTTCTTGGCCTCGAATGGATCGGCATAGTACATCCACTTCTGATGCTCTGGGACAGTCTGGTGCTCTTGCGCCAGTTCCATCCAATATTCGCGGGGACCAGTTGGAAGAATACGATTCAGTGATAGTCCATTGGAAAACTGTCCAATTTGATAACTTTAGAATGCCACACAGGTGAATAAGCAGGATATTGTATCCTAACTCGATAAAGTGCATAAGTCGCCCCCCAATGTTTTGCTTCGATGGCGCTTGGCCTAAAATAGGGAGGATGAGGCTCCATTCTGACAGTCTCTCGTACAGATTTCTTCTGATTCCATCTGTGCAAGGTCACTACAAAGGAGAATTTATTTGGACCATGGGAGCGCTTTATTCAAGTTAGAAGTAAGTCATGACAGAGTCAGCAGAGACAAAAGAATGCTCACTGTATCCACTGTTGCCTTTTCCCAACCAAGTTTTTGACATCTGGGATTAAGTATATGAGATCCACAAGAACAGAAGATGTGGAAGAGGATGATTCTGACCGTTCTTGAAGAATGGATACAGGATATTTTGAACCTGGAGGAAACAAAGGAGGTGGGGTAGTGCTTGATGAGGCAGTTGGTGAGTTGACGTTCTTGTCTTTGTCTTTGTCTTTGGACGTAAACGCAGCGCCGGACTTGACGATGCCTTTCTTCGGAGGCATGTTCGTTCGCCTGCCTGGACTTCCGATCAAAAGTATAACTTGAAGTGTGTGGCAGTGTTGCTGACTAGATGTGTCATGTGATGTTCACTTATGACTTGGGACTCGGAAACGACAAACTTTTTGGAAGGGACCTGTTCAGTGTTCTTTGCTTTTCCCCGTCCTTCTTCTCATTTTATGGCCGACGCAGATCTCTACCATTTCGAACTATTATCTTTGGTGAATAAAATCACCCAAGAAATAGACAATCACACAGGATACAATGACAAAACACTCGCCGAGTTCCTCATCAACCTCCATGGCGAATCTAGCGACAGCTTGTCTGCATTCAAGGTCAAGCTAAAGGAAACTGGCGCAGGGTTCTCAGACTCCTTTATCGAGAACGTGGATCGACTCATTCTCAGCCTGCATCCGAAATACAAGAAGCGCAAAGCAAAAAGTGCGAAGGCGAAGGGCAAGGAAAAGGACAATGGCGAAATATCAGAGCTCGAGAGGCAGAAGCGACTATTCCCTGGACTTGCAGTAAAGGACCGTGAGGTTCCTCCTGCTGTGTCGGATGACGTGTTTCTGAAGGAGTTGGGCGACTTGGTTGCTGGCAAGCCGACACGGCCGCATCCTGGAGGCGAGGAACCCCCAGCGAAACGACAGCGACGGAGTCCCAGTCCTCCACGAGGGAGAGAAGAACGTAGAGACGACCGATATGGTGGTCGGAATGGGGGGCGTCGTCAAATTGACGAGAGACCTGTCCTTTTCAAAATTTATGACGGAAAGGTATCTGGTCTCAAGGAATTCGGTGCTTTCGTCACTCTTGACGGAGTTGCTGGGAGGGCTGAAGGTATGTTTATTATCCAAATGCTGCTCTTTTCTATGTCTAACTTGACTTTCAGGCTTGGTGCACGTATCCAATATTCAGACCGGGGCACGAGCGAACTCTGCAGCTGATCTCCTGAGTAGAGGACAGCCAGTCAAAGTAAAAGTGATGAGTGTTGCAGGGACCAAAGTAGGGTTGTCGATGAAGGATGTTGATCAGCAAACTGGTCGAGACTTGACACCGCACTTGCGTATCAAGTCAGAAGCCGAGATGGAGGAAGAGCGAATACAGTCGGCAAGGGCAGCATCCTCTGGTGCCAACGCTATGCCTCTCCGCTCAAAGGACACCGCTCCTGTGCGCTCAGCGAAGCGTTTGACATCCCCCGAAAGATGGGAAATCAAACAGCTCATTTCGTCAGGAGCTATCGATGCTTCAGAATACCCCGACCTCGATGAGGATTTCAACAACCCAATGGCCCATGCAGAGATTGAGGAGGAGTTGGATGTAGAAATCCGTGAAGACGAACCTCCTTTCTTGGCTGGTCAAACGAAGCGAACACTCGATCTCAGCCCTGTAAAGATTGTGAAGGCACCGGATGGTTCGCTGAACAGGGCTGCCTTAGCTGGCGCCTCGTTAGCGAAGGAACGTCGCGAACTGCGACAACAAGAGGTCAATGAAGAGGCCGATTCTCAAGCTCGCGACTTCAGTCAACCTTGGTTGGATCCCATGTCTAAAGAGGCAGACAAAGTGTTCGCCCAAGATCTACGTGGCAACCTCAGGGGACAGAAAGCCGGGGAAGTACCTTCATGGAAGCAATCGAGCTTCAACAAAGCCACTACCTTTGGAGAACATACGAGTCTCAGTATCCAAGACCAGAGGAAGAGCTTGCCCATCTACAAACTTAGGGATCCGCTCCTTAAGGCTATCGACGAGGTAGGTTTTTGTTTATTTCCACTGTATCTTAAGAAATACTCACCATTATTATAGCATCAAGTTCTTATCGTTGTTGGTGATACTGGTTCCGGGAAGACGACACAGATGGTGCAATACCTTGCAGAATCTGGGTACGCAGATCGAGGTCGTATAGGCTGCACCCAACCTCGTCGTGTTGCTGCGATGTCCGTGGCTAAGCGTGTCTCGAAGAGGTTGGTTGTCGGTTGGGGCAGGAAGTTGGGTACACCATCCGTTTCGAGGATTGCACAAGTCCAGAAACCCGTATCAAGTACATGACGGATGGTATGCTGCAGCGCGAATGTCTGATCGACCCTCTATGTAGCAGCTACTCTGTCGTCATGTTGGACGAAGCGCACGAAAGGACTATCGCCACCGATGTTCTGTTTGGTCTTCTTAAGAGTACGTATTTAACTTAACACCTTCTCTTAAAACCGAATACTTATACTAACGCAATAATTTATAGAGGCTGTCAAGCGAAGACCCGACTTGAAGTTGATCGTTACCTCCGCAACTCTGGATGCAGAGAAATTCTCGAAGTACTTCTTCGGATGCCCCATCTTCACGATCCCAGGTCGAACCTACCCCGTCGAAATCCTATATACCAAAGAACCAGAGACCGACTACCTGGACGCATCTCTCATCACCGTCATGCAAATCCATCTTTCCGAACCCCCTGGTGATATCCTTCTTTTCCTCACTGGTCAGGAGGAGATCGATACCTCATGCGAAATTCTATTCGAGCGCATGAAAGCCCTAGGGCCCAAAGTACCCGAGCTCATCATCCTTCCTATCTATTCCGCCCTTCCCTCGGAAGTACAGTCCAGAGTCTTCGAACCTACACCGCCAGGCGCTCGTAAAGTCGTCATCGCCACGAACGTCGCCGAGACCAGTTTGACGATCCCTGGTATCTACTATGTCATCGATCCAGGATTTTCAAAGCAGAATGCATACGATCCACGACTGGGTATGGACTCGCTTGTTGTGATGCCCATCTCGCAGGCGCAGGCGAGACAACGATCTGGTCGTGCAGGTCGTACTGGTCCTGGAAAGTGCTATCGTCTATACACCGAGGCAGCATATCGCAATGAGATGTTGCCCAATTCCATTCCTGATATCCAACGGACGAATCTTTCGGCCACTATTCTTCAATTGAAAGCTATGGGTGTCAATGACCTCCTTAGCTTCGATTTCATGGACCCGCCCCCTGCGCAGACGATGTTGACGGCTCTGGAATCCCTTTATGCCCTCTCGGCCCTGGACGACGAAGGTCTACTGACGAGATTAGGAAGGAAGATGGCCGATTTCCCTATGGATCCGCCACTAGCCAAGATGTTGATTGCGTCAGTAGATTATGGTTGCTCGGAGGAGATTCTCTCCATTGTTGCTATGTTGTCTGTGCAGTCGGTGTTCTATCGACCAAAGGAAAAGCAGGGTCAGGCTGATTCGAAAAAGGCCAAATTCCATCAACCTGAAGGCGATCATCTGACCCTGCTGACCGTGTATAACGGCTGGAAGGCTGCCAACTTTTCAAATCCCTGGTGTTATGAGAATTTCATCCAGGCTCGGAGCATGCGTCGCGCACAAGATGTGCGAAAACAATTGCTTGGTATCATGGATCGGTATGTTTGATTTAATTGTTCTATTATCCGCTTTTTTACTTACATGAATGTTAGATACAAACATGATATTCTATCTGCTGGCCGCGATTTCAACGTCGTCCGCAAGGCTATTTGCTCAGGTTTCTTCCGTAACGCTGCAAAGAAGGACCCTCAGGAAGGCTACAAGACCCTCGTCGAAGGCACGCCTGTGTACATCCATCCTTCATCCGCTCTGTTCAACCGCAATCCCGAATGGCTGGTGTACCATGAGCTGGTCTTGACGACGCGCGAGTACTGCCACAACGTTACCGCGGTGGAGCCCAAGTGGCTCGTGGAGGTTGCGCCCCAGTTCTTCAAGGTCGCTGATGCCAATAAAATCAGTAAGCGGAAGAGGCAAGAGAAGATTGAGCCACTCTTCAACAAATACGAGAAGCCGGACGAATGGCGGCTTTCCAAGATCAAGAGGAGTGCTCGTTCGGTAAGTTTTGTCTTTGTTCTTTTTTTTCTTTGTTCTTGCTGACGAGTATCCCTGCAGAGTCAAACGTTTGGTTGATTGCATCTGGCTTCCGATGGATTTTTCACCTTTTCTTCAATGTAGAATTTGTAATTCTCAAAATCATAGGGCACATGCTTTTGTTGTATACAATCAATCACATATTTTCGCGCTCGTCTTCAAACTATGAACAACCTCAGAAAATATTTAGTCATTGCTGGATGCTTGTTTTATAAGGTACAGTACATTGGGTGGAATGGTCTGACGCGTCAAATTTTGGTAAATACAAAGTCTGGTATTGATCGCGATCCAAAGTATATATTAATACAGATGAGATTCAAGGAAATGGGAAACAGATGATGCCTGCATTGCAGCGGGTATGTGATAATGATTGATGATGCATGTCTAGTACTACAAAGCTTGGGAGAATAATGGGTTGAGTTCAAAATATGAGAAGAGGTTGACAGCAACTTACAATATTCTAACCAACAAAGCGCACCGCATCTGCCCCAACGTAATATTTGGCCACCTCACCCGGTTTCGTCGGCGGTGCGGATGGGTCGGGAACAAGAATGAAAGTTTGGGAAAATACGCGTGGGTGGCCTTCTGGGGAACGGGAGGGGGTGTCTGGCGGGTTGGCTGACGGGCCAGGTCCATGGGTGACGCTTCCAGAGACCGTAATCAGGAGAGATGGCGGCTGGGCTCCTATGAACGAGGGCGGGTTGTCAGAGATGAAGCGCCGACAGATGAGTCACGACGAGGACAAACCTGGTATTGGATGGCAGTCAAAGGACTGTACTTCGTGTCTTGTCGGTGGCATCTTGGCCACTAGCTCCTTGAGTCCATCGGCGCCCTGGAAGGGCTTGCCGTTCCACGTCAGGGACGAGGAGGGGCGGTAGAAGTGGGGGAGGTCGGCGAGGCGTGTGTCGGAGTCATAGGCGGAGTAGTAGATGCGGGTGAAGTGGTCTGCTGCGCGCGTGGCGATTTCGATACTGTGGGCGGAGAGAAAGAAGGAAGCTAAGTATGTGTCTTTGGGGAGAGGGAGAGTGGAACGCACTCGGCCGGCGTCAACGTCGTCGTCGCAGTCATCGTCTAAAGTCCAATACGCCGTGACGTGACCCCATTTTACTTGTTCCTCTGTCACACCAGCCCTAAATATAGCTTTGCCCACAACGGCCATGCCAGACGAGTCCCGCATCTGCGTCCTCACCCTCAACTGCTGGTCAGTCTTCTGCCGTCTTCCCTGACTCTGTCTGACGCGGATACAGGGGACTCAAGTAACACAGGACTTGTAAGTACAAATGCAGTTCTAGACATAGTATTAGAATATATCAATATCTACTTAGGAGAGGGGATTCTCTAGCATACATCATGAAATAGCTAATAAGTGTCTAAGAAGCGCGACACCGCATAGAGGCCAGCACAGAACTATTCCAATTCGAATACGATATCATCGCGCTACAAGAAATATGGGTATTTGCACACTACAGCGAGTACAAGAGCGAGTGGCCAAGCGCCTGCCTTATTCTAAAATTCTCACAGTAATCATTCTTGCATTCCTGATTTCAGCGACGGGACTAAAGTCTGCCTTGCCTCATGCGCGGTGCGCTAGGGTCGGGCCTCGCGATATTCACCCGATATCCAATTATATCAGCTGTTATCCACCATACTCTCTGAATGGAACACCTCTGGACGTACTAGGAGGTGACTGTTGTTGGCAAGGCGCCTCCACATGTCGTAATTCTCAT